>JABUQX010128075.1:0-25000 GCA_015478945.1 Trachelipus rathkii
TATGAATAAAACTATTTTGTGAACAGTATATTTGGTAAGTTTTTCCTTTTATCTTCCTTTATATGCACATTTTGTATAACATTTGAGACAAAAATTGGGCATACTGTAGCTTAAAAAGTTGACGTGATAGACAAAAACTGAGGTTATTTTTGTATTCAGAGGCCAAAAGTTAGTCAAAAACAAGTCACAGATCTATGACAACGAAATGGCCGTTCCCCATTGAAAATTGATCAACTATTGTGATGGAGTTTACCGATTTGGAAGAAATTAGATTTAAAGCTAATTTTATGAATGAAATATTCATCAAATCAAACTGACCTATACGCCGCCATCTTGTTTGTTTACATTTTTTCATAATCATTTTCCTAAATTCGGCAGCACGGGAAATAGCAACCTTACAGAATTTAAAAAATTCCTTATGTTTGGTGAGCATTTTCCTAAATTTGTGCTAAATTTAACAAAAACGAACGCAGGCTTTAGCATTTCCTACGTTTCGTAAGCATAAATGAAAAAAACGAAAACGGCTTAAAATTATTGAATTCTACCGAGTCGTTCATCGCTCGCTTTTTTATTACCGTCTACCCGGAGATATATATATATATATATATATATATATATATATATATATATACAGCAACTATACCCTTTGCCTATATGCTGCTGTATGCTCTGCTGCTGCTATGCTACTTCCCTTTGCTGCTGCTATATACTTATATATATATATATATATATATATATTGTTGATGATTGTTTTCGGATTTGCTGAAGAAACAACACCAACAATATTGGAAACGGAAACAACGTTGAGCATCAATAAATCTATTAAAAACAAAATAAACTTATATATAATACATCATAATAAACAATAACAATATTTATAAATAAATAATAATAATTGTAATGCATAAAATAAGGAATTAGAATTTATGAGAAATATAACATAGGATCCCCTGAAATCTGACTTTCTTTGAAACAGAAGATATGAAGGGTGACTAATTTAATTTCGAAATAAAAATCACATAAGTAATATAATAGAAAATGTATTATTTAAATAAAAAATAAATGTTTCACTTTTTTAAAAATAAATTTTAAGCACAAACTCACCCCTGGCTTTTTACGATAAAATCTATATAATATAAACTTTCGGTAAATTATTTAAAGCAGAAAATAGTAAAAGTTCAATTTCACCGAGGCTAAGACTGAATCACAAGTTTGAAGTAACGGTGGATATTCCAAAATAACCAAAATCATCACTTGTTAAGGAAGCACACAGTCGAAATGAAATCCTTGATATTTTCTGAAGAATTAATTCATAAACTTGGATGGTGAAGGTGGCAAACTGACACAAACTTTAGCAAAAATTGGAGCACAAAAAGAACGTGTTTTTTGTAATGGCGGGTGATCGAAAGAGAACGGAAGTTGAAAGGATCACGTGATTTTTCGCTCGAGACAAAAAATTGGTTCCAAATAGAAAAAGAAAAAGTACAAAATAAAAATAAAAATAAAAATAAAATAAAAATAAAAATAGGAATTAGTTAAGACTAATGACTACAATTACCCCCCCCCCCGGCAGACACGGAGTGTCAGGGAGAGAAGCGTACAACAGGGCGGCGACGGCGGCCGGAACGAGACCGAGGATAGGGAGGTGAAAGCACAGGAGGAGGAGGAGGGTTAGGCTGGGTATGCAATGGAGGATCAGTTGTAAGCGGAAGGGGGAGTGGTAGAGGCGGCGGGGAAGGATTACGAACCGGAGAAGTGGACATAGGGACGGAAGGAGGAGGGGGAGGGTCAGTAGAATGTGTACGAGTAGAGGAAGATGAAGCCAGATGGGTGGTAGAAGGTTGTTGTAAACGAGGAGAAACAGGAAGGATGATTGGAGGAGGTGGAACAATGTCAACTGACAACTCGGGAGCAAAGTCCAAGAAGGCGGGCTTAATCCGGTCAATAGAAACATTTTCCACTTTAGAACCCCTTTGAAGCGAAAAATATTTACGATAACGCTGAAGCACCCGAAAAGGTCCGTCATATCGGGCCTGAAGAGGGCCGCGATGGGAGTCGTGGCGGACAAGAACGTGTGTACAGGTATCGAGTTCGGACGGAATGTAGATTGTGCGACGAGTTTGGCGAGGAAGAGAGGGCTTCCATGAGTCGGCACATTGACGAAGACGGGAAAGGTAAGAATGACGATCAGTAGTAGGAGCAGGGGAAGGAAGGATGAACTCGCCTGGAATTCGGATGGAAGTACCGTAAACAAGCTCAGCGGATGAGCACTGAAGGTCTTCTTTGAATGAGGTCCGAATGCCAAGAAGGACAAGTGGGAGGGTTTCGGACCAATTATCAACATTACCATGAGCCATCAGGGAAGATTTCAACTGCCGGTGAAACCTTTCAATCATTCCCTGCGATTGTGGATGATAGCTACAAGAACGAAGGCGTTTTGATCCTAAAAGAACCATAAGGTCCTTCCACAGGTAGGACTCAAATTGGCGTCCCTGATCTGTCGAGACCGTAGAGGGAGTACCGAATCTTGAAACCCAGTGGAAGAGAAAAGCCTGAGCAATGGATTCTCCTGAAGTATCTTGAAGAGGGATAGCTTCGACCCAGCGAGTAAATCGGTCGATACAAGTGAGAAGGTGTGTGTAACCGTTTGAAGGAGGTAGGGGACCGACCAAGTCAATGTGGACCTGGTCGAAGCGTTGTCCCGGAGGAAGAAACTGCTCGACAGGAGCGCTAGTATGCTTATGGACTTTTGCACGTTGGCAGCTAAGGCAACTTTTAGTCCAAAGCTTAACGTCCTGGAGAAGGGACGGCCAGACAAAATGTTTACCGACTTTGACCTGTGTACCTCTTATGCCGGGATGCGAAACATCGTGTATTGTGTGAAATACAAGACGACGCATGGAAGAAGGTACGACAGGGCGGGGTAGACGTGAGGACATGTCGCAGAGAAGTGGAAATGGAAATCCGAAAACTTCCACACTCTGAATATCAAAAGTAGAGTTGGCAGGGAAGGTATAGTCTTCCAGCTGCTGAAGACGGGACATCTCCTCGTAATCGATGGAAGGAAGAGGAGAAATGGCACAAATGCGGGAAAGAGCATCTGCGGGAATATTCTCAGCACCCTTAACGTGACGAATGTCGGTGGTGAACTGAGCAATAAACTCGAGATGACGCGCCTCACGGGGAGACTGTTTAACAGTAGAAGCTGTAATGGCGTACGTGATGGGCAGATGGTCCGTAAGTATGTGAAACTCACGACCGTCAATAAAGTACCGAAAATGTTTGATGGCAAGGTAGATAGCTAGCAATTCTCTCCCGAAAGCACTATACCGAACCTCGGGAGGTTGGAGCTTCCTAGAAAAGAACGCCAGCGGACGCCATTCGCCTTCAAGGTACTGTTGCAAAACAGCACCGACTGCGTGATCCGAAGCATCAGTGTGAATGCGTGTCGGAGCAGTGGGGGAGGGAAAAACAAGGAGGACAGAAGAAGCCAGAGCCTCCTTGATGGTAGAGAAAGCAAGACGGGCCTCATCAGTCCAATCGATGGAGGTGGAGGCGGAAGATCCCTTACGAGAAGGCTTGAGAAGTGCATTAAGAGGACGCAAAATGTCTGCTGCCGAAGGAATGAACCTGTGATAGAAGTTTACCATGCCCAGAAAACGACGAAGTTGTCGTTGCTTCTGGGGCATGGGGAAAGAACGAATAGCAGAGACACGGTCTTCGAGAGGGCGGATACCTTCTGAAGAGATAGAATGGCCGAGGAAGGTTAGCGAAGTAACGCCGAACATGCATTTAAGAGAGTTAATACGAATGCCGAAAGTCACTAACCTTGCGAAAACCTGGCGTAAGTGAGAGAGATGTTCCTCTGGGGAAGAGCTGGCAATAAGGAGATCGTCAAGATAAGCAAACACAAAAGGCAGTCCACGTAGCACGGAATCGATGAACCTCTGGAAAGATTGGGCAGCATTCCGGAGGCCGAAAGGAGTTCGGAGAAACTCAAACAAGCCGAAGGGAGTTATTACGGCCGTTTTGTGAATATCGGCAGCATTTACTGGAATTTGGTAAAAAGCTTTCACCAAATCAATTTTCGAGAAGATGGTACATCCCGAAAGATTTGCGGTAAAATCTTGCAGGTGCGGAATTGGATAACGGTCGGGGCGTGTAATTGCATTAAGACACCTGTAATCCCCGGTAGGGCGGTAATCACCGTTAGGTTTAAGGATGAGGTGAAGAGGAGAGGCATACTCAGAATTTGAAGGTCGAATTATACCTTGCTGAAGAAGGGTATCAAACTCAAGCTTGGCAGCTTTAAGTTTGTCGGGAGCAAGGCGACGTGCATGCGCAAAGGGAGGTCTGCCTGAAGTCTCAATGTGGTGGACCACATTGTGTTTGACTTCCGAAAAGGTAGAAATAGGAGAAACAAGTTCGGGAAAATCCGAATGAAGAAGTGCTTCAAAAGGGTTACTAGAAGATGGAAGGTGTATTCCACTGATGGAAGAAGCGGTACGTATACAGGAAGAAGAAAATTGCGTGTCAAAATCGATGATTCTATTATGATGAAGATCAACAAGGATGTTATAATGGGAAAGGAAGTCAGCGCCTATGATGGGAAGGGTGACGTCTGCAATGACGAAATCCCAATGGAAGTCGCGTCGGAAAGAGAGAGTAAGATGAAGACGTTTAGAGCCATAAGTGTGAATAAGAGTCCCGTTAGCGGCCTGAAGAGAATTAAGAGGTTCAGAAACAGGGTTCTTTTGTAAAAGAGATCGAGGAAGAACACTGAAGGAAGAACCTGTATCGACTAAAAATGTGTAACCTGTGTTAGGATCAAAGATAGAAAGAAGGTTAGACGCGGCACTGGCCACATCGGGCGACTTTACGATGTGGCAGTATCGTTTAAAGAAAAAGCGCAGGGTTTATGACAATTGCGGGTGTGAGCCCCAAAACGCTGGTGATTAAGACAAATGCCTTGGGAATCAGAAGGAGAAGTGACAGAAGAAGGATGAGCGAGAGCAGAGGGAGGTTGCTGTGCTGAACGAGAAGGAGACTGTGAGTGATGAAAGGATTGACGAGAAGCGTGAGGAGATTTGAAATAACGACGAGGCTGGTTAAAATAGCGTGGACGATGTGCTGAGAAGTCCATGTTAGGCGAAGGAGCATGATAAAAATTAGGATGTATAAGAGTTTCAAGCGATCGGAGCCTTGTTTGCAAATCCAAAATTGATTGCTCCAAAAACGTGATGCGAGCTTGTGAAACATGTTGCGAGGGGGAAAGTTGCACTGCTTGTACCACGCCTTGTGCCTGCGGGCTAGAGGGGATGGGTGGCCCCTGACCTAGCGTCAAGGCTGGTGCAGTTGAAGCGGGAAAAGGTGCGAGCTGCGTCGTAAGAGTTTCCGCTTTTACGATCCTATCTGCATGCACAGCTAATTCCGATAATGAGCACGCAGGATCTACTAAAGCTAATTGGTACTGAATGTTAGATGGGAGCTTTTGTATAAATAGCTCACGCACTATATGGATGCAAGGTCCTACGGGAGGACCGTCTAACAATGAAAGCATATTGCTTAAAAGAACTGATGGTAGTCTATCTCCCAAAACTTCATTTCTCAAAAGCTTTCTAATTTTCTCAGGCTCTGATTGTCCTAATCTGTCTAAGAGTATAGCCTTGAGCTCACTATAGGGCCTAATGCCAACATTTACATTTGGTAAAACATCTCTTATGCGTTGTAAAATTTTAGTTGGAAGTATATTTAATAAAGCTCTAAATCGATCGCTTTCGGATTTATCTTGCAACTGTAGCTCTAATAGCACAAAAGTGAGATCCAGATCCTCACTCAAAAACTTACCATTATACTGAAAAGTAGTGGTCTGAGCAGGAGCCGTAAGTTGAGGTGCAGGTGGAGGTTGAGCTGTATTTAAATTGTTTGGAATGTCATCCACAGGAGCCATATTTATAAGAAAAAAAATAATACTGTATGTGTTAACAATACAAGATAATATAAAGTGACGGGGCAGGTAGAATTGCCGACTAAAAAATTTCCTAACGCTATCTAAAAAATATATAAAAAAATTAAAAATAAGGAGGCTCTTAAAACTACGAAAACACAAAACACTGGGCTTTAGACCCACTAGCTCTCGCTTTTTTGGAGAGAAGAAAAAAAATATATATATATTCGAAAGCACAGCTGTTTATATAAGCTTGCTCCCGTGAAATAGAAATATGAAAATAATATATGTAAAATATTAAAATATTAAAAATGGTAAAAAATATTATGAAAATTATAGAAATTTCTACTGCAGGAGGAACCACTGGACGGTCCCGGTGAATACAAAAACGTCTGTGAAGGCACTTGGAAAACAATGTTCAGAGGGCATCAGGGTAGAAACACACTCCAGTCACCACTTTGTTGATGATTGTTTTCGGATTTGCTGAAGAAACAACACCAACAATATTGGAAACGGAAACAACGTTGAGCATCAATAAATCTATTAAAAACAAAATAAACTTATATATAATACATCATAATAAACAATAACAATATTTATAAATAAATAATAATAATTGTAATGCATAAAATAAGGAATTAGAATTTATGAGAAATATAACATAGGATCCCCTGAAATCTGACTTTCTTTGAAACAGAAGATATGAAGGGTGACTAATTTAATTTCGAAATAAAAATCACATAAGTAATATAATAGAAAATGTATTATTTAAATAAAAAATAAATGTTTCACTTTTTTAAAAATAAATTTTAAGCACAAACTCACCCCTGGCTTTTTACGATAAAATCTATATAATATAAACTTTCGGTAAATTATTTAAAGCAGAAAATAGTAAAAGTTCAATTTCACCGAGGCTAAGACTGAATCACAAGTTTGAAGTAACGGTGGATATTCCAAAATAACCAAAATCATCACTTGTTAAGGAAGCACACAGTCGAAATGAAATCCTTGATATTTTCTGAAGAATTAATTCATAAACTTGGATGGTGAAGGTGGCAAACTGACACAAACTTTAGCAAAAATTGGAGCACAAAAAGAACGTGTTTTTTTTGTAATGGCGGGTGATCGAAAGAGAACGGAAGTTGAAAGGATCACGTGATTTTTCGCTCGAGACAAAAAAATTGGTTCCAAATAGAAAAGAAAAAAGTACAAAAATAAAAATAAAATAAAATAAAAATAAAAATAGGAATTAGTTAAGATTAATGACTACAATATATTATATATAATATATTTATATATATATAATTTATATATATTATATATTATATATATATTTAATTATATTATATATATATATATTATATAATATTATATATATTATATTATATATATATATATATATTGTAATAATATATATATCTCTTTTCTTTTCTTTAATTAACTGTTCTGAAGTTCTACAATGTTTTTATGATTTAATTTTTAGTCTACATAATAATTAGTTTTTATTTGAGTCTATACAGTCCGTTAAGTAATTGTTACTGATAGCGCGCGACATTAAGTTTAGTGAATAATATTAAATTAAATTAGAGTTTTCCCCAGTCATAGACTGCCAGTTAAAGCCTACTTACAATTTTTATATATCCTCTGGCCGCGTAGGCTAAGTTTGGTTAGTCTTGTTTTAAGAAATTTTTTAACCCATTTTTAAAGAGAAACGCTTTCTTCTGAATTTTTATAGGCGTGCCATTAGTGATATTTAATTAACTGTTGTCATGTAAGAAAATCATGTAGGATATTTAAATTGATAATTAGGTAATGTATGTATGCTCTGTGTGATACTGTGGGACTGTAAGAGGGTTGATATTTTGAATAGCTGCCTGTTTGTGGTTTGTGATGCAAAGAATGTGTGTTTAAGGAAGGAGATGCATGACTAGATTGAAAATATATGCATGGTTGAAAAAGAATATTGTGAGTTGAGAAAGGGCTAGGGGACAATGTTGGGGAAAAAAGTTAGTAGAGTGATCGAGGGCGAGGTAGTGTGTAGCGGAGATATAGGGGTACGACAGCGAATAGTGATTCACCTAGGCGAAGTGAAGATGAGAGGGAAAGAGGATAAAGTAGTCTGATAATGAGGTCTGCAGATGAATATCAGAGTTTGTAGGAGAAATTCAGAATAGATAATAATTTAAAAGATGAGACTACGAAATTCGTCAGCCGGTGACCTGCACGTAAGCGGAAGGTTTTCGACTGTCTTCCAGATGGGGAGGGATCAGAGAGTGCCAATGGTAATTGTTGATGGGTTTTCTAATAGGGAAGCTGATGCAATGTTCTATTTGGAAGACTCCTATATACGATACATAACAGACTAGGAGTTTTCGCAAATAAGAGATGAAAGAACGATTGAGAGTAGTTACTCCCGAAGAGTGCCGCAGAGTGTATAATGATATATCGTGGGAATAGGATATGATAGAGAGTTGGATTCTACAAGATGGATTTGATTCAGGATGTGATTGTCCATGGTGGGGTACAATATGATGATAGGGCATAGAAGGTCAGAAGAATTACTAGCAGATTTAGGAGATTGAGTTCAGAAGTACTGAGAAGCATAGTTGGAATGAGAAAGGTAGCATTGAGTTCTGCTGGGAATTGATTTACCTTAGGTTAGGTGCAGGTCAGGAATGAGGGAGTAGGGCTTTTAGGTGTAAATGAAAGGGTTAGGAATTAATGTTTTTCAGAAAATATTAGTTTTTTGGATTTGTGGAGAGAATTTCTGTATGTAACATCTAACTGGATGCAGGAGTGGAGTTCTACTTGCTTTTTAGTGGTCTTCTGGCAAATCATACCTGGGTTTGGAGATTGTTGTAGCCAAAAGCTAGGTAAATTGGGGGTTGTGGCTAAAATCTGGATACGTATATATATGCTATGGTAATGTAATTAGTGTAGAAGATTAAATAATAGTGATGCTGTTGTTGGACAAACGCGTGTCAAGATAAATGATGATTCATCAATTAAAAACAGCATTTCGATTAGTCAAGATGCTTTTTCTCACACAATGCTCATAGCTTAGAAATTAAAAAAGATCGAGCTTATTTTAGTTTATCCCGTTATGCAGAAGTCTGAGCATTTATTGCACATTAATGATGGCATGGGTTGAATAAGAATTATTAGGAGACTCCTTTCAGATAGTGAAATAGATACGGGAATATTCACTTTCATTTATACCAGCGTAGAGGAAGAAGGTGGTGGTGTGGCGCGTTAATGTTATAAAGCTATATTCATTCTGTATTAATGACTGACTTTAAAACTATTCATGATATTGAATCGGTGTGGGTAGATAATCCTTATATACAATAAATCATATAGTAATAGGGGCATTTTATAGATCTCCTGGCCAGAGTCCAAGAATTAGATGCGGAAATTGTGAAAATGAAATGGACAGCATGCACGTAAAGAAAAAGATCATATCATTATGGGTGATTTTTAATTTTCCTCCTGGCATTCATTGGATTCCTTGTCTAATATGGACCATAGTAGTTCTGCATTTATAAATTGTATACTCAGATAACTTTTTGACCCAGATGGTCCAAGAACCAACAAGAAAAAAATAAAAAATGCACTCTTAGACTTAATATTAACTAACGATTAAAGTATGGTGGGATGAAGTTAGAGTTGAGGAGGAATTTAGGACTTAGTGACCAAAATATAATATTTAATTTTAATATGAATGTGATATCTGGGCCCAAATTGCAAGTTTATAAGGAAAAGATCTTAGATTTCCGAAATGGCGATTTTACCAAATTTCGAGACATGCTTAGTATAACTGACTGGGAATAAAGAGTTTTAAAGACCAAACTGTTTTATCATGTGGGATACATTTTAAGCAAATTTTGAATTGAAGTATTCAGTTCAGTAATGTTTTAAAGATGAAACCCATTAGGGTGTCAGAGTAAAAACTGTTTGTTGGAATAGAAGAGATAAGAGAGAAAATTAAGGAAAAGCGTAGATGTTTTAAAATATTCAAGGGTAGTAATAGGGAAGATGATTTGGAAAATTATAGGAAAAATAGAAACGAACATAACCATTCAATAAGAAATGCAAAGAGAGAGAGAGGCAGAAATTAATTTAGCAAGGAATAGTAATAAGAACCTGAAGAAGTTTTTTAGCTTTTTTATAAATTTAAAGTAAGAATAGGACAATTAGTCCATTTAATAATTGATAAAAATTTAGTGAGTTCAGATAAGGGTTGGTCAAGTATTTTCTTAATGCTTATTTGCTTCAAGTGTTTACAGAGGAAAGATTAGATAATAGTTTGGAGACTAATATTTCTTGTATGCATGTAACAAATAGACTTACAGAATTTGAATTTGATGTAAAAGATATTAAACGTTTATCAGATCACATTGATCCAAGTAAAGCTGCTTCCCTGATGGTATATATGGTAGAATTCTGAAAGAGGGTACCAGCAGCACCTGAACGGAGTGTGGTCTCCTCTCGCCTTTTTCTCTCGCAAGTTGCAACCTCCTGAAACTCGCTACAGTGCTTTCGGATGGGGAGTTTATTTGCGATTTTCTCGGCGTCCGTCATTTCCGCTACTTTCTGGAGGGTCGTGAAGTTCCACATACTTACTGATCACAAGCCACTTACCTTCGCTATGGTCTCTAGAAACGAACGGCACTCTCCTCGAGAAGCTCGTCACCTTGAGTATGTCTCACAGTTCACCACTGATGTCAGACATATTTCAGGTGTCGACAACTTCACTGCTGACGCTCTCTCCCGCATTGAAATCGACGCGATTTCAGCCTTACCCAACATCGACTACAACGCTATGGAAACGTACCAGACTACTGAGGATCCTGCACTTCCACAAGACTCTTCTCTCAAGCTGGAGTGGCTCCAACTCCTTGGGATAGAGAAGAAACTTCTGTGCGATGTCTCTCAGGGATTCCTCGTCTTTCGTACCTGCATTGTTCCGTAAGGCTGTCTTCCCCAATCTTCACTCGCTTTCCCACCCTGGCATTGAGTGCTTCACGCAATACTGGTTGCTGACCGATTTGGAGTGGCTCTGATCTGAAATTTGCGATGTAGCAACTTGGTGTCGCACTTGTCTTCCCTGCCAGCGTTCTAAGGTCCACCGTCACACCAAGTCTTCGCTAGGCACTTTCTTACTCCCTGGTGCTCGCTTTGAACGTGTCCACATCGACATCGTTGGACCTCTGCCTCCTTCCCGCGGTAAGAAATACATTCTTACGTGTATAGATTGGTTCACACGATGGACCGAGGCTATCCCTCTCTCTGTCGCCAACGCGGAATCCATAGCTAAAGCTTTCTTGGCTCATGGAATTTCGCGCTTTCGTGTGCCGCTTTCCTGTCACAACGCAAGGTAGACCTTTTGAATCCTTCTTATGGAGAGATTTGTGAATCTTCTTGGTTCAGAGAAGAATTCACACGACTTTCTTTTAATCCAAAAAGCGAACGCATTGTTGAACGTTTCCACCGTCAGCTAAAGGCTTCTCTTTTAGCTCAGCCCAATCCGGAAAAATTGGACTGACGCTCTCCCTAGTTCGTAATGCTTGGCCATTCGTTCGGCTGTTTAAGAGGATCTGCACTGTTCGGCTGCTGATTTAGTGTATGGTTCTCCTTTTCGTCTTCCCGGTGACTTTTTTTCACAGTCTTCTCCTCCTTCTACAGCCGACCTGCTTGCTTATCTTACCCGCTTGAGGCGCTGTGCTTCGTCGTGGAGACCAACTCCTTCTCGTCCATACAAGGTGCATTCTTATATCCCTAAGGATCTCTCTTTCTGCACTCATGTTTTTGTCCAACATGAGCTTCCACCGCACCGCTCTCCAACCTAAGTACGATGGACTTTTTCCATGTGATACTTAGGAAGGAGAATTCTTGTACTGATTCAAGTTCCCACACGCACAGAGAGTCGTTTTCAATCGTACCGTCTTAAGCCTGCCTTTCTGCTTCGATGGCGAATCCATTTCCTGTTCTCGACCGCTGACGCTTTCCTTTTGTTTCAATTTCTCATCTTCAACTCGTTTCTTTTAACGTTCCTATCTTCCCCCTGCATCTCTTCCTCCTCTCCTCTTCTCCTCCTCCTCCTCCTCCTCTCTCCCTTTCCTCCTCATCCTCTTCCTCTCCCTTTTCCTGCCTCTCCTCTCTCCTCCTCTCTCTCCTCCTCCTCTCCTTTTCTGATCTCTTCCTTACCCTCCTCCCCCTCCTTCTCCTCGCAACAGCAACCATATCGACGCTCGACTCCAACCCGCACGGTCCCGTCATCGCTTGCCTCCCTCAACTTCCGGCTTCAGATTCTTCACCTCCAGCCTCCTATAACCTCGGACTACCAAGCAGCGTTCGGCTCGCCCCGATCCACCTCGCTCCTAATTTGGGAATCCTGTCCAGATCCATCCCAAGCCTCTACTAGGACTATCGACAGAGTAGCATTACGGAGGCCAGCCTGGCTATCCTCGGTGTAATGTATCGTGCTTTTGGCCTTCTAAGGGGGTTATAGCCGTACGCTATTGTGAAAGTAATCAAACGGCAGGTATTTGCAAGGTAATTTACAATATTGCAGCGTAATTTCAAACGAACGAAGAGTGCGGTTGTCGGCATTCTTTTGTTTAATTATGATGCATAGCAACAGCTTTTGTAACGCACGCCGCTGATATCGTCTCTGCTATTTTTTATCAATTTTATGTTATTCAGACGCTGAATTTACCATTTTTATGGTAAAACATTTATTACCAGTCTATGTGGTAAGTTAGTAGATGTAATTAAAATCACATAGTAAAGGAATCAATGTAGTTAGTTATCGCTAAAAATGATTATATATGTAAGGCCCCGTGGAAGCGATTAGTGGATTCAGTAAAAGTGAATTATGTTTATATGTGCTTTATCTAATTACTTTTTAAACTTTTTAGCTAGCTTCTTTTTGGATGAAAATCAGATTAGGTATGAAACTGGATTTTTTATTATATTATGCTGCCTCAGTAGGAGACCTACGCTCAAATTTTCTTCTTTAAATAAAACTTGTAGAATCCATCGTAGGCCTTCACTAATAGGCTCCGGCTGATCATTCCACGGGCCTCCAACATTGCTTAGCCTACATAGTTTATGACGATGTAAATAATTATTATGTATTATTTTCTTATTTTTTATTATTGTTAGTATTATTTAGCCTCCCAAGTCCTAATTATTATTGTATTATTTTTGTAGGATCTTGGGGTCTCGGCTATAGGCTCAGCATTAGCCACAACTTTTGGAATTTTCTCTTACAAATATATGGTGTTGTATGAAGCCGTGACTTACTTGCAACCTTCATAACTCTACCTACCCAAAAATCAACATTGATGATCTTAGGAGTGACAAGAGGCTTACCGTAGTAGGCCCAGGATACCCATTCTTCAAGTTTTATTGAGATTTTCAGACCTCAAGTTCCACGCCAGATCTTCCATGGCTTCGCCAGGTCCGCTATCCGGCAATTCCGCAATTTTCGCACCTTTTTCTTTTTCGCCCAGTCCCCGCTATCGAAATTCCGCAATTCCGCAACTTTTTTGCTTCGCCAGTCAGCTATCGCAAATTAGCTAATTCTATCGCTAATAATTATTTTTCACTACTGAAGTCTACCACAGTCCGCTAACTCTTTATTGGCGGTTAAAAACATAATTTTCGATAAAATTACCTTACAATTTATATATTTATTTAATTTTTACATTTTAATGTTATTTTATATATAAAAATTAAACAACTTCTATAGCTAATGACTTTGATATAATATATATAATTATTATATATAGTTTTATATATATATATATATATATTATATATATAATATATATATATATATATATATATATATATATATATATATATATTATATATATATATATATTATATATATATATATTATATATATATATATATATATATATTATATATATATATATATATATATATGAATCCAACTGTTCCTTTCCCAAGACTGGGTAAGGTGCGTAGCATGAACTCCTGAAAAGAAAAGTAGTAGAAGAACCTGACAAAGGAAGAAAAGAAAGTCTCACCTTACCCGCTCCTTTTATCCTAATAGTGAACAACTCGTCGCAGTCTAGAAAATCCACCCAGAGCCAGGAACCGGACACTCATCTCGTCAATGTGGGGTTCATTCTTTGGGCCCAGGTGGGCCACAACCTTACCCCCTTACAAAACCCGTCAATTCACTCTATATGCACCTTTTCTTTTAGCCTCTGATAAACTTTTACATTTCTCTCCCTCCAGACATTCTTTCTACGGATGCTCAATCTTTTTGTTCGTTTCTCCCAGCGGTCGAGTTCACAACACACACAGCACACAACCGCCACTATATCATCCCCCTTAACCAACCGACTCGTCATACATCCTTTCAATGCACCAAACCATCTCAACGTCTTTCATTTATTCTTTCTTCACACCACAACAACTCTCTAATACGTTCATTCTCATTTTATCCATTCTTCTCGCACCTAACACGCCCTTTTAAAGATTGTCCATCAACTATATTTTACTCAGTTCACTACCTCTTTTCCAGAACCATAGTCTTCACTTACTATGCATTAATAATGGTAACAACATACCCTCATGTAGGAACCCTTAGTGCACTCAAGACTTAGTCCCTTACATCCACAACGATTTTAATTGCACCAGCCAACTTCCTGCTATTCACAACTTTTCTACTAAACTCTGCATCATCTGTTTCCCCTTTCCATCCAACATATATTCTAAATATTAAAATCAGACCTTGTTCAGTTTGCTCACCTCTAACGTAAACTTCACCGAGGATGTCCTCACTCACAACCATAACCTCCTCTTATCCTACCCTATACATCCTTTTACTCACATCCAACAACTCTCTACCAATCAGTCTTTCAAACTCTCTTCAGATTCACCACACAGATGCCAAATAAATCATGCCGCATATGTAATAGGTAGGGCACTTCCACTCTCTTCCATTCCTCCATCATTTCTAACACCAATCTCCTGCACCCAAACATCTAATTCTTTCATAACCCAATCCCATATGCAACTTTGAATAAACCAAGGGAGACCTTAACACATCCTGGCTCACCTCCGCTATTAATTTAAAACTCAATCACTTTATTCTTGTACCGCTTCACTATGTCATACATACTTTTGATTCCATTCAGAAAGCTACCAAAAACACCAATGATAAACTAAAACTGCCATATGAGCTTCCCTATTATCCTCTGCATTAACGCCTGTTGCAAATCATAAAACCTAAATACAATTTTATTCTTCTTCTCCTCATTTTCTCAATCATTCATTTTGTTTTAATGTAAATATTTAATCCACACATCCTCTAAAAACTTCCAAACGCACCTTGTTCTTTACCAATCATGTCTGTCAGTCACTTGACGTCATCCTTTCGACCAAATACCAGCGATATATCTTCCCTCACTTAATGAATCTAATTACCGCTATAATTCTACAGTTACTCACTTATTCCCTTTCCTTTATATAAGGTACTATATTACTGCTGCTCCTCCAATCGCTCTGACCTATACCCTCCATGATACGATCTTTGTTGCAACAATTCAATATCCTTATTCCCCCCCAAAACCCCATCTCAAAACTCCGTTCTTTGCTCATTTCACAGCATATGTTCATCTATACATGCAGATTTACCATTCTTTCAACTGTCTCACTCTACCCATCTATTACCTCCTCCTTATTAATGACCTCATCCAAAAAATTAACCCATTCTTCCTAGAAGACCAGTCTAAACCTGCATACGAACATTCACAGTATCACTCTTCATTACTACCAAATGTTCAAACAGATTTTTCGAAGTGTCCTTCGACACTCCCTCCACATCCGTTTCATGCAGTTACAAAGCACCATCCTTATTCATTATTCTGCGCATGGTTCCCTCTTATTTTCATTCTTACTTTTGCAGCTTCCTTCAGAAGAGCTTATATTCCCTGTAAGTCGCCATTCATTCTCCTTCCAAACGTTCAGTTATCTCTTTTTTTTCCCCTCTTACGTATGCAGCTTTTAATTCTTTCTTTTTTCCTCCTTTTATTATTCCAAACATCTTTCTTTTGAAACTTCTTCATATAATATATATATATATAATATATATATTATATATATATATATATATATGTATATATATATATTATTATATATATATTATATATATATATATATATATATATATATATAATTATATTATAATCTAAGAAACAACTCCCCAGAGGGTTTTCGCCTTTCAGTTTGAATCCGAGCATCTTCTTCTTCTGGTCGAACTCTTAACCAAAAAAAAAGAAAAATCACCTAGAACGACTCTAGAGAACCATTTATCGGCAATGGTCTCGACGCCAGTCCTCAAGGTTAAACACTCACAAGGTAGGATTTTCGTCCTTCAGTAGAACTAACATCTTCTTCCATTAGGCCTGCAAAATCGTTCTCCAGAGCTCTCCAGAGAATTCGGTGCTCTCTTGCTGTCCAAAGCGGTGGCAGAAGGTAGGAGAGGAGGAATAGGAACAAGAACATTGACTATTAGGTTACGACAATTTGTTAGGTTAGTAATATATATAATTATATATATATATATATATATATATTATATATATATAATATATATATATATATATATATTATATATATAATATATATATATATATAATATATATATATATTATATATATATATAATATATATTATATATATTAATACCTACCTAATTAGTAATTACTGTTAGTCATGCTGTTGTTCTCCTCCTCCTCCTCTTCCTTTTACTCCATCTGGCACAGGCACTTCAAATTCAAGAGGTGCATATTTCAATTCAGAAACACCAGCTTCTCAAAATTCTCATCAGTCAGGGATGACTTCTTAGGCCTGAGAACATTAGAGCCCAAACTGAACAATTTCTCTCACTAACCATGCGGAAGGGGGGACAGGGGGTATTAGTATTGATAAAGAGGTCAACCAGACTTCTCTTGTGCTGCTGAGGAATAGTATTCATGACATGTGGGGTGGTCTCTTCAACTCAGCTTGTTCCAAATCTCAAAAGCCTTCTTCAAGTCCTCCTCAAAGGGCTTCCGATTCCCTGGCAGTGTTTTTCTTTTTTGTTTCTTTCTATTCGACCTATCAAATGTAATTGAAAGGGGTTTTGTTTGCATCCTGCTACCTTGCTCTTAGGGCGGGGCACATCGCTTGTCGTTGACCAGGAGTACCACGTTTATCATGCATACCTCACTGCTTAAATACCCTCTACCGATGAATGATCTCCTTCAAGTCCTCTAGTTCAGGGCACTCCAACGACTGAAGTTTGAAATGAAGGGCGGAGGCTTGTGGTATCAGCAGGTCTATGTCCACAAACAGGTGCTCAAACCTCCCTTTGAAGGCCACTTAAGTTGGTAGGATATTTATATATATATTATATATAGTTATTATATATATTATATAATATATATATATATATATATATATATATATATTATATTATATAAATATTATTATATATATATATATATATATATATATATATATATTATATATAAATATATATATATAATATATATATTATATATATTTTAATATATATATATATATATATAGTATATTATATATATTATTAATATATTATATATATATATATATATTTATATATTATATATACTATATTATATAATATATAATAATTTATATATAATATATAATATTATATATATTATATATAAACTATTTTTATATTTTATACTATATTTATAATATATATATATATTTATACTATATATATAAATATATATATATATATATATTTAGAGTTAAATTACAAAAAAATTTTTTTTAAGCCTGTATTGAAATCAATGAACTTTCTTAATAATGACAATATTGACAGAAAGTGACATATATTCGTTCAATTCATCAAAAAAAGGATATTCCGTACATCGACAATTGAAAATTCTGAAAGCTTAAGTGGATCATTCATCACAATGCAAATTGGTACTTACAGTTGCAATAAGCTGTGCAGGATTGCTCAAATTATCTTATCCTGCTTTTGGTCATTTCTGGTACATTTAATTTTCACCCTCGTTCGGGCAAAATATTCGTCCTTGTGGTATACATCTTAATTCAATCGGATCTGGTCCAACTTCAAGCCAGTGAGTTTCACATCAAGAGCACTTCATGGCTGCAGAGAAATTTAATTCGGAAATTCCATCATCAATTTCTGGTGAATCTGTGCGTTAAACATTTGGTTAGAAAACCAGGCTACTTGCCATGTATTTGAGATGAAAGAGCACGGTGTTTCCAGTGAAATTCCGCACATAGGGGCAAGGAGGGGCACTTGCCCCCCCTTGGAATTTAGGGATCTAAATTTTTTTACATAATATATATATTATATACAGGGTGTATCACGTTAATATAATTGCGAAAAAATCAGTATGATATTCCTTGCTAAATAATAAATATATGTGTCAATAAACATTTCACCGAAAACGCCTCGTTTCCAAGATAAAAGGTGATGGAACTTATGTGGGACATATCTGAGATATTCAACGTTGCCGTCCGTGTCCACATCTTCATTCCCTTTGAGATTTAAATAAGCACAACATATATCTGTAGGAGAAGGTTATCACTTTAATTTACTAGTTCGTGATCGTCGCTTCATTTAAACATATACTAGTCCGTGTCGCGTCAAGTTCTGTGTTCAAGTGTTGCTCATATTTTCAAAATGAATTACACAAATAGTGAAATGTGCGATATGCATTTTGTTTACGATCGTACGAACGGTAATTCATTAGCACCATGCGTCTCTATGAAGAAATGTACCTTAATCGTGTCATCCCGCATCATACTATGTTTGCACGTCTCCATCAACGTCTTAGAGAAACAGGAAGTTTTAAAAAACTTAATAATGGAAACGGAGAACTCTCACAGTAATAACTCAGAATGTTGAAGAACAGTTTTCCTTCTCCAGAAACTTGAGGACATCCCTGACAAACAAGTGACCAGAAAGATTGCTGTAGCACTACATGTAAGTCATTCGACAGTTTGCAGGGCTGCGGAGCCGGCAAATTTTTTTCCGGCTCCGACTCCGGCTCCGGCTCCGGCTCCAGCATTTTTAAAATTACCCGGCCGATAACGGCTCGGCTCAAGCATTTTAGAATTACCGCGGCTCCGAACTCCGCTCTCGGCTCCGGCGTCAGCATTTAAAAAAATTACCCGGCTCGACTCCGCTCCGGCTTCGGCATTCTTAAATTGTTCGGCTCGACTCGGCTCCGGGCTCCGGCTCCGGCTCCGACCCTTAGTTAATTTCTTCTCCATTTACAGTCATGAAATCATTAATCTGATACAAAATTTTGAGGGTTATGATGTAATAAATGTGTTAAAAGGAGATCTTTGGTTAAGTTAGAATAAACTACTTGGAATAATTTTTGATGGAGAATTTAGATTGTTAACAGAAATCGGAAAAGGAAGAAAGCCATTGCTTCTAACTTTTTAATATAATTCCTCTTTGAACGATGAACTGCCTTTACATTTTATAAATATAAATTTTATATTTTTTTTCCTAAAAAGATTAAAATCAGGTGAGTTTTAGAATTCATCCTAAAAGTTTAAAATTAAAACACCTTCAAACTATAAGGCCTGAACATAATAGTACAAATTTTTATCAAAACAGATTTCTATATATATATATATATATATAGTATATATATATATATATTATATATTATATAATATACTATATATATATATATATAATAATTGATTATATATATATATACTATATTATATATATATATATATATAATATTATATATATATATGTACTTTCTTCCTAACTTTTTAAAAGTAATTTCTCTTTGAACAGCCGACCATATGTAATATAAATTTATTTCAAACAATTGTTCTTAAAAATAAACCATCAATAAAAATCTTCCTTTAAAATTGTCTTTAGATCCGTTTTTATTATTTTTTAAAGCAGAAAATAAGCTCTTAACATTCACTTGAATAGGAGGCAAAGCTTTAATTGTGCACAGCGGCATCTTGCAAAATTTAGGATAGCAATTGATTGCCTCTTTAACTGATTACTTTGATTTCCGTCGATTTTCATTAATTATCAGTCTAATGACTTTATGGAATCTAACTTTTATGTTTTTCTATGACAGATATTTTAGGTTGAATGTATTTTACTAGTTGAATTGTCTTTTTAGTTTTTTTCAATCGCTTTCTTCTGCATGCTCCAATTTTTTCCCATTATCTGCGCAAATGTGACTGTATTCATCTTCATTTCTGACAAAAGTTCTATACAGGGGTTTCCTGAAAACTGCTGACTATCTGACTCCCGGCCCAGGATTTCCTGTTCGAATAGCGTTTTTCATCTTTAATGTCCCTAGGTTCGCAAAAAACACCTTCTAGCTTTAAATATCAGATCTTAAGTTCTGAGAAAGATTCTGAACAAAGATTGTCGACAAAAAGTATTTACTTTACAATTAACGTAGTTCTTTCCCTTCTTTTCATGGAATTCTATTTGTGATTTGCTAAAATCCGTTCTCTTTAAAAATTTTCCTGCAGTCAAGTCTTCTGATGAATATTTTTGTTGTAAAGTATGGTGTTTTAATAATTCTTCGAGTGTTCGCATTTTGTTTCCCACTGACTGGGTCGGAGAGAGAGAAGTTTCAGAAGTTTTACCGGGCAGCCCATCAATAACTACTATAAGAATCTTTTAGTTTGCAGTAAGCCTTTAGACTTTACGCAGCATAAGTACATTGTAACTTCCCCATTCTTGTTCTTGACTAAGATTGCATTTTGCAGCTTTGAATTCTTTAGAACCTTCCATTATATTTTGGGGTACGTGTTTCTTTTTTTGCTTTTGTCTCGCCCAGCTTATAAGATTTGCTCTATGAGTATTGGAGACCATCACGCAATGCTAACTGTAAAGTATGAATCCACATCTCATTGTGTGCCAATGTTAGACGTATCTGGAAGCTAGTTCTTTTCCATGTTTTATCAAGTTCCATTCTGAAAACAATTACTTACTTCTTCGTTTTTGACATTCATAAATCAGTATTCACATTTACCAGCTTCCTATTCCTTACCCTCATTGTCTTTAAATTTTAATTTTTCATCGTTATGATCATGTTTGATGCGTTATCCGTAACAAAGCTAAATTACTTGTCTCTTGTTATTTCGAAATCTTTTAAGATGTCAATAACAAATTCTTGGATATATTCGCTGAAATGTTAAGTATTTTTTTCTTTTATGCTAACGTTTTAGAAATATTGATTTTTATCTTCGTCCAAATATATAAAATTATTGACAAAAATTTTATCTTTGGCCCATGTGTAAGTATCCATTTTTTAAAATGCACAAAGCGTCCTTTATGCAATTTTTTAAAGCTTATTTTTTTGTTTATTTTTTCTTCTAGAACTATTTTTCGAATATATTTCCAGTCTAAAGGGACTTCCAGTTTTTGCTAAGCCATTCTCCACACAGTCTTGCTTTAAATCCTGGTTAATGCCAAGTGAAAACTAATGGGTACACTGTACTTTAACAACCATTATATCAATGTGTAATTTTGAAATTTTTCGCACTTAACATAGACAGAACAGAGTTTATGGCAACTGAAAAAGTTTTCACTTTAGTCTGCTGAGTTTTTGAAATTAAAGGTTTCTCCTGATTACATTTAGCTTCACCTTTCTTTTTAAAATTGCAACAATGTTGAATGATAGCGTTTTAACTGTCGCATTAAATTTAAGGATCCAATACGATGTATTGTGCCGCCTATGAAGTAAACGGGTATTCCAGGTAGATCTTTTGTGATGATCGAACTGACTGTTGTTCCCATCAACTGTGTAACCTTTTTGTCATATTGACAATGAAAAGATTTTTATCTTTCAGGAGGAGTATAATAGTTCAAAGTTAACATTAAGGTGTTTTTCCGATTTTGTTTAGTTGACATTGATTTTTTCTAAGGATTTAAACTTAGTTAACTAAAGTTATCTAATGAGAAGTACCGAAGCCTTTTTTATTATTGAGCTAATAAGATATAACATATCAGAATTTCTGGAAAAAAGAGAATATATATAAATTTAATATAATATATTATATGTAATATATATTATATAATTATAGTGATATATATTGAGTATAATATTATATTATATATATAAATATAATATATTATATATATATATATATATATATATATATATATATATATATATATTATATATATATTATTAATTTGTTATATATATATTTTACTAGTAATTAATTACTTAGTAACTAGTAACTACTAATCAGTAAATTAGTAATTATAATAATTATTACTTAATTACTTAGTAACATAATAATAATAATAATACCTAATTAATAAAATAATAACATGACAAGAACATCACAAAGGAATTTTGAATAAAACTGCGTGTTTAAAACAGGTTGCACTTTTCTTCTTTTAGCTTTTGACACATCTTATTCGTATTAGTATAGAACTAAGACTGAAAATATTATTACACACTTATCACTACAATGCCACGCCTTTTTCATACCAATATAAAACCAAAGTTCGCCTCGGCTCCGGCTCCGGCTCCACCCAAAACTTCCGGCTTCCGGCTCCGGCTCCGGCTCCGGCCCGCTTTCCGCAGCCTGTTTTTAGGGTAATTGAAAATCAATCTTTCTGTAACTCCTTTCACATCAACGAGTGCACCGAGTTCGCCCCTGACCTGCACTTGTACAACAGATTTTTCCTGCAAGAGTTACGCTTTTGTGGTCGATGGATGCCGTAGAAAATTTGCACGCCAATCCTCACCATTTAGCAGAAATATTGTTCACCGATGAGGCATAATTTTCCAGAGACGCCATAATCGAACTATCCACATCATCACATATGGGCCTGATGAGACCCCACAATGAATCAGTTTGAAAGCCCGCCATCGAACAACCAAGTTTTCATTGAATGTATGGGTCGGAATTGTTTGCGACCATTTGATAGGTCCATTCTTTTTACCAGCGAGGCTTACTGGAGACGTTTATCGCCAATTTTTTGAACATGACTTGCCTACACTACTGCAAGACGTCCCATTACAATTAAGATTCGAAAGATGTATTTCATGCCGACGGTTGCTGCCAGCTCATTTCAGTTTAGTTGCTCCTAACTATTTGAACACTGTATATCCACGCCGTTGGATAGGTCGAGGAGGTACAGAACCTTGTCCTCCGCGGTCTCCAGACCTAATTGGAATTGGATTTCTTCTTGTGGGGTCCCCTGAAACATTTGGGGTTTATACAGTAACAGTTGAAAGTCCCGAAGATTTAAGGGCTCGCATAATCGCATCTTGAGACACAATTCGCACAACACACGGTATATTTGAACAGTGTCCGCCAATCAATGCGTCGCAAAATAGAGGCCTGTATTGCCGCTGGGGATGCTCATTTTTTCCAACATTTTGTTTATAAACTTCGTAACATTTTGTGTATATTTTTTTTTCTTCTGTGCAGTAATGTATGTATTCTATAATTAAATAAATTGAATGAAATTTGTTAATTACTTTTCAAATTTAGCTTTCCTGTTATTGATAATTAATGTGTTAAAATGGTTTCATTCACTTGGTCATCTTTGGAAACGAGGCTTTTCGGTGAAATGTTTATTGACACATTTATCTTCATATTTATGCAAGGAATATTAAATTGAATTTTATCGCATCATTCATGATCACTGTACTATATATATATATTATATATATATATATATATATATATATAATATATATATATATTTATATTAATAATTTATAATTATATATTTTATATATCTATATATTATATATATATTATATATAAGCTTTTGCCCCACCCTGGGAAAATTTTCTGTTCGGACGCCATGGTTTCCAGTGAAATTCTAAATTAAGGACGGAGGAAGACGAAAATATTAGGCACTATAAAGCACGTGACTTCCATCTGCATTCGGGAAGAGACGGTAAATTTTCTTCCAATTATTACGGGGTTACGCACTAGTTTCTTTAAGGAAATCTGAATGCTCTAATAACTCATACAGAATCTCAAACATCTCGCCACCTGAATTTTGATAGTTAGTCTTTCCACTCTCTGGCATGTAGGACTGCTGCAGAGGATATGTATTGTTTTAATAGTTCTATGTCCACGAATTCATAGTTGAGAGTTGGTTTTGGTAGAAGAAATTGGGATTAAAGGTCTAACACAATGCACTTTTAAGATTTCTATCAAGATATGATGCTGGCAGCCAATGTACAGTGGCTGACCAAAATCCTCATGTGACATTTTCAGTTTTTAATTTTTTTAACAATTCCATTCACTCGTCCAGTATTTATTGCTGTTGTGTCACATACGATTATTTTGAAGCTTCTTCCATGCATCAAATTGATTCACCAAACTTTGCATTAAAAATTACTGTGGATAATGAACATTACATTTTAAACTATATACCTAATTTCAATTCCTCTAGAGATTAACACTTGATAACTCGTGTTTGCAATTCGCTTCCGTCAAAACGAAGGAGAATATTTCTCTTCTTACAAATAGATTTTATTTTACGCTTCGCAAATCTTTCGCTACTTCTTATAAAGCTTCGCCAATACCTGACTGTGACTAGTGGTTGGAACACTGAATTCCATCTTCGGCAGACTGGAGCAGGTAGCTTATATTTAACTTGAAAGAGAATTTTTGTCACCAACTTAGCTGCATTGATGCTAAACGTTTGACACGTTTTCCTTTGTGATAAAAAATTTAAATAAAATTAATTTAATAATCATTAATAAAAAATCATGAGCGATTTTATAAGGATCTATTTTTTTATTTGCTACAGATACCACCGTAATAACAGATCTCGTAACACAGCATCTGATAAGCTTAAAAGTATTGGTGGCGGGGAAGTTTTTTTATGCCACTCTGACAATAATACATGTTTTTAGTAATCAGCATTCACAAAGTTCATTCATTTGCCGACAAACAGGGAGATTCAAATTTGCAAATTTTTTAGTCAATAACTCTAATCTACTTTAGTCCATAACTCTA
>JABUQX010128075.1:30000-32895 GCA_015478945.1 Trachelipus rathkii
AGCATGAAATGACCTTAGTTCGGTGGAAAAGGTTAAGGCAAAATGTTTTACACACGCGCTTGAAGTAAACTTGCAAGGAAAATACTTGGCCTGATCTAGCAACTTATGTTCCAATTGAGAGAGTATTTAGCAATGCTGGGCTAATTTATGATGAAAAGAGAAACAAACAGATTCTCAGCAGAAAAGGCAAAAAAAATATTATGTTTCTCAAGCACAACCTTTCCTATATTTTTGAATTCAAGTACTAGGGGCAAAAAGATATATAAATAATTGCATAACATCCCTGTTCATTGAGGGAGGAGGTTGCCTATATACTAGCTTATATATATATTTAGTATATTATTATATATATATGTATTATTATATATAAATATAAAATAATATATTATTATATATATATATATATTATTATATATATTATTATATATATATATATATATTTATATATATATATTTATTAATAATTATATTATCATATATAGTATATATATATAATAATTATATATATATTATATATATATATATAGTATATAGTATTATAGTATATATATATATATCTTTATTATATATATATATATATATAGTATAATATTATATATTATATAAATTATATATTATATATATATATGTATATATATATATTTAGTAGTATATATATATATATATATATATATTATATGATAATATATTATATTATATACTATATATATATATTATATATATATAATTATATATTATAGTATAATATAATATATATATTCTATATATATATATTAATATTACTATATATATATATATATAATTATATATATATATAATATATTATATATATATATATATATATATATATATTGTGGTTCCTATCCATTTTTCCGTACCGCTGATGGCCGCTCGATAATTTTTTGAAAAACTTTTATTTTTGGCATGGCGTTTAATGTTCAATTGGAAAGTTCAAAACCACCATTCGTTTTGGTAGATTTACTCTGGTGTAAAGGGTTTGAGACCAATAATGTTTGACCAGGTGGAGCAAAATTTATCACTTAATTGAGGTAACATTTTAAGTCATATCTCCCATATTGGTAATTCTTATACTAAATTTCATAGAGAGTGATTTGTTAGGGAATACTTTAAGGTACATTTGGCCTTTCCTGTTTTTTTTTGGGAAATAATATTTCACTCAAGAATGAATCCGAAAAATTGTGTTAAAAATCGAATAAATTTCCATTTTTCGTGGGTTTATTATTAAAAGAAGGAAATGAATTTAACGATATAAAATTTTGTGTGATGATTCATACTAAAGTAGGGTGTTTAACTTAAATCTTACTTGAAGTTTGGTAAATATTTTTAAAAAATTTACAGGGTGTCCAACAAAATTCAATTTTTCGGAAAATCGGTTACTTTGAACCTTAATATCTCTGATGGGGTAAGTGTAAAATCTGAAATTTTAAACACCATTATACTAACTACCATATATGTTCCTTCACCTGCAATATTGACTTTGGTATTTTCTTGTTTTAAGAAAATACAGCCATTCAAAATGCCAAAAAAAAAAAAAAAATTTTAAGTTTTGGTGTTATGATAGTTATTATTATAGTTTTATAGTTCAAGACAATCATAGTTCAATGAAAATAGTTGTGGCATCAAGGAGAATGAAAACCAGTTAAAATTTAATTTAAGGTTAATATATCATAAGAATGTACCATTATCACACTCTACTGTATGACAAAAGATAACCTTCAATAACTTTTAAAAAGTTCGATATAATATAATATATTATATATATATATACTATACTATATATAAGATTATATACTATATATTTTAATATTATGATAATATATATATATATATATATATATATATAATATATATATATGTATATCATATTATATATATATATATATATATATATATATACGTATATATAATAATATATTTATATGTATTACTCTCATCAATAATTTTAATGTTGAAACTTTGGCAATCTCAAAAGTCACATTTTATATTTCTAAAATTATCGAAATTTTTTGAAAGAAAAGAAAGAAACTTTCTGAAAATGAATGCACTACATCTTGGCTGATTTTTGCCGAGAAGTCACGTATGTAGTCCAAGAATCGATTTCAAGGGTATCATTGGTCAATGACCAAGCTACTTTGCACCCATTTGTTCTATATTTTAGAGATGAAAATAGTAAATTAAGAAGTCACTCTCTTTGTGCTTTAAGTAGCTACTTAGAGCACAACACATCAGTTGTTCACGTCTTCCAAACATATGTAGTAAAATATATTAAACATAATTTGCCTAAAGTTGAAAAGCTAGTATATTTTTCAGATGGAAGTGGTAGCCAGTATAAGAAAAAAAAAAATAAAATCTTTTTCTTTTATTGAGGAGGTTTAAAAAAAAACCCATTGCTGGCCATCACCAAAAAGATTCGCATTAAAACGAATGGCATTTGTCTTTGCATCTTGCCACGCGGAATAATGCCTGTGGAATGGGTGTTGGAGGAACAACAAAGCGCGAATTAAGCAAAGTCAGCTTACAAAGAACAACAACACACCAAATTCTTAATATTGACCAAATATATTCATTCTGCAAAGAGAAAATAAGAGGAATAACTTATTTTCTCGTAAAAGAAGAAGAAATTCATGAACACATTGAAAGACTTAAAACGAGATATGAAAATGGTTTCCGAAATAGGTTGCGGAACATTAAACTCATAATTCTTTCCATTTCAGAGACTAAAACAAATTGGATGCTATATAACAACAAGTGAAACTGAGGTTTACGAAGACCACTGTGTCAGCAAAATTGTTTCATTAAGTGTAGAGATAAATGACACAGTAGCTTGCGTATATGATGACCAATGGTGGATTGGAAAGGTAAAAGAAATAAGTG
>JABUQX010128076.1:0-17500 GCA_015478945.1 Trachelipus rathkii
CGAGAGATATATATATACAATTATTTAAAGTTTACGACCGATGGGATAGGATACGAATTATTCGTTTGGCATCAAAAGGATGAGTCAGGGAGGTCAATTTGTAAGTTCTGGCCTCAAGGAAAGGATACTAAGAATATCTGTCAGGTCCTATAGTACAATTACGCAGTGATACACATCTTATAATGATGAGATTATATTATATATATATGAATATATATATTTTATAATAAATAATTATATATTATATTTATATAATATATTTTATATATATTATTATAATTAATAATATTATATATATAATATCTAATATATATATAAGTATATATATATATATATATATATATATATATTATTTATGTCTGTGTGTGTGATTGTGTATGTGTTAGTGTGTGTGTGTGCGTGTGTTGTGTGTGATGTGTGTGTGTGTGTGTGTGGTGGTGAATGTCGCGCGCTGTTGTCAAAAGTGCCAACCTGTTCTATCACTTCCCCTCATCCAATGAATATCTTTTTGCATATTCAAATGTACAATTTAATCGTGCCTAACTTAATCCTTGTGCAATTAGCATACGGATTTCGTCAAAATTTGTACCCCAAATATTTGAGGCGAGAATAACGAATATTTCCCCAATCTCATTTAAAGAATGATTAACTTAAAATTCATATAGTAGTTTGTTTAATGGTAATTTATTATTTATTATCAGTACTTTTATACATAGCTCGTCAATTATTTAAATAATTTATTTATCATTGAAATAACTGATATAATCTCATTTGAGACGGAATAGCATTAAAAAGCTTGTATAATATCCATGGAGTAGAAAATGGGGGATAATAATCAAATATCCTCTAAAATGGAGGGATAAATTTAATACATTATGACGTACCAATACCGCTCCCTTACTACTTTATATATATATATAGTATATATATATATATATATTATATATATATATATTATATTATAATTTATATATATATATATATATATATATATATTATATTAATATAGTAGTATATATATATATATTATATATATTATATATATATTTTAATATTTATATTTATATATAATATATATATATATTATATTAATATATTAATATATTAATTATATAGCTATACTTAGATATAGAATTAGTAGTATAGTTAGTTATATATATATATATAGTTATAAGTATGTGTGTATGTATGAGTATTATTAGTATAAGATATATATTATATATAGTATATATATTAATATTATTATATATAATATTTATATATATTTATTATATATATAATATATATATATTATAATATATATATATATATACTTATAATTAAGGGTAGCTATAACAGGTTACTAAGAGTCTATATTGATTTTCATAACAGGTATAATACCTATACTATTTATAATATATATATATCTATTCATATATATATATCTGTATTGGCGTTTATATATATATAATTATATTATTAATATAATATATATATATATTATATATATTAATTTATTTATATATATAAATATTATATATATATATTATATAATTTATTATATATATTACATTATATATATATTATGTAATTAATATACTAGATAAGACGCTCTATGTAAGGTGCTATAAATGAGTAAGGTATTATATATATATATAAATATATATATATATATCTATATTAATATTATATATTATATATATATTCTATATATTATATTAATATATTAATAATATATTATAGTTATCATTATTATATTTATAATATTTATATATATATAATTATATATTATTATATATATATATATAATAGGTAAGTGATTCAAAAGTATAATATATATATATATATATATTAGTCGTAGTATTAAGAGATGTAACTATATTAGATCTTATATTATACTAAATAAGTTATATATTATTATAAATAGTATATATATATATATAATATTTTGTAATAACTCTTCTACTTCTTGCATCTTGCCAGACCGAGCTTCCATGAACAAAATCCATGAGTTTATTCAATTACCCTTTTAATCTAGTAAAAGGCATGGTTCAACTAGCTCAGAAGAAGAAAAATATAAAAATTAACATAAATGAAGCACCTTGCTGATGTACAACTGGTAAAAATAGTAATTTCTCTAAAATTTTACTAGGGAAAAGACAAATTTACTACAGTCGTTATTTTGATGAAATTTATAGTTAATATATATATCATATATTAAAGAAGAATTAGTATTATAAATAATATATTATATATTAATATATTTATATATACTTAATATTAATATTATAATATATATATATATATATATATATATATATTATCTTATATATTATATTAAAATAATATATATATATAATATATTATAATTATTATATATTATATATATATATATATATATATATATTACTATAAATAGGTGGTCGTTTATCGACGATAAACGGTTTCGGGTTATCATTGTTTCGATACAATCTTTTACCGTAATACGGTATCTGCAGATATAATTTTTGTTCCAACTACCGATAGCTTATGGCGATATTTATCGGATACGGTTTCGGGTTATACTGCTATCTCAGATAAATAATCTTTTTAAATATAATTGGGTATCTATATATATTGTACGAATATATACTGTATATTAAGAATAATCTTTAATAATATATCTTATATATTAATTATATATATTATATATTATTAATTATATATATATTATATTGTATATATATATATATATATTATTATATATATATATATATATATATATATATATATATAATATAATATAAATATATTTCCTTTTCAAGAGACATATTAATAGTATATATAATATATATTACATAATATATATATTATATACATCTAATACAAATGGAATAAAAATACTAATTAACTTAGATAGGTATTTAAGAAGGCATATTTATTAAACTGATATAACAAACTTGAGCAAATGGAGATCATCGGAAAAACAATTGCATATTTAACAATGATGTAATAAAAAGATATATCTTTAGAGGAAATGCAGGATGAGAGTATTTCGAGACGACTCGCAGTTTATGAGCCTTCGCGATCTAATCTAATGAGGTATAGACTTTAATAGTTTATACTCCATATAATACCAAACACCAGGCTGGAACAGCTTTTATGATCAAGCCAGGTGGTTTTTAACCCGTACTGTGTTGAAATGAAAAGACAAAGTAAGAAACTGAACAAGCATAGTCATTATAGGTCCAACAGATAGTAATAAAATTTTCCGTTGTTATGAATCAACATCCACAGACTTAGACATTTAAATTGATTACAGTAATATATGGCTATAAGGTGATATCATAAATATAAATATTCGGCGAAGTAACTCGATTATAATTTATTATCAACTTATGTATTATAATTAATTTATCTTTTTTACTTTATTTACTACATTAGCTGAGGAGTTAAAGTTAGCTTATCAATTTTACAAAACTAGTTAAATTAAATAATTTCTTTTTACATTATCTTAATAGTAATTAGGGGCACCTAAACGTTATAACTGACCTCGATTGCAAAAAATGGTAAAGAGATTAAGAATCGCAAGGGAGAACAGTGCTATATACTGGCTGTCTCTGATACCTATTTTTTTATTTAATAATATAACTTATCACTAATCTGTGCCCCAATAAACCTATGCTAAATTGACTTGACAGACCAATGCCAATATTATCTACTCACAATTTGCGACCCTCTGTGATCCTTACCTCTACCTCTAGACGCCATAGATCACATAAGTCCTCTAATCATAGCACTCTACTGAATAAATGAGTGAGTTCTTACTGATGCAAGCAGTGACCTTTCAAATACCTATATCACACATAAACTTTGTCGACTCATATAATGTTGTGATGTAGGGCTTTTAAAAAAACAATGGCCAGAAGGTCAGAGGTCAAGGCCTCATGGAGATGAAGGTGATTGAATAAGAGTTTATTTTCCGGCGTAGCGGAACTTCGAGAACGCCAGCATGTAATAACCTAACTAAGTAGTCAGTGGGAGAGGAACTATGAAATAAGATAGGGACTTAACATTCTCACAAGCATATACTATGTATGATAGTCTGATGATTTCCAACTGAACTAATACTCACAGGATCAACGTATTATAAAAGATCATAACTATTATAAATAGAGTAAAGCTCATGCTATTACTCTATTATGTAAATAAGTGGCATGTACTGGGACAAATCAGTAATCACTGACAGACTGTCAAGTACCTATATCTTTTTAACACTGAAGAAATGGACTCACTTACTAATATATGATATATTCTTATTATAATACTTAGAAATAATGTCACGTCTAGCAGACTGGTGAGTGGAGCGATTGTTCTCTATACTTGGCAAGTAATCTTAAACAGTAGACTCCATATTAGGAATTCTCTGTCAGTAATAGAATAATTTAATTGTCACTCTATATATGATTTTAAATGACATTACAGAATATCACCATAAAGATAGCAGGTAGAGTAGAGCAATCACCTAATGCTAATTACGCTAACGAATACAAAAAAAAATGAAATTAACAAATGATTTTTTTAAATTAAAAAACACTTATTTATAGTTTTTCAGGAACGAGTATATAATTATTGTGTTTTATCATAACTCAGCCCTGTTTACATATCATAGCGTCAAATAGGTACGAACTATTATTGTACTTAGAGTTTCTCCATATATAACAAAACATAGTGGAACAAACAGATACTTTATGACTAGCCTGGTTGGTTCTTAGACAAAGTATATCTGAGTTTATGAGAAAAGGTATAAAATTGATAAACAGATTCACATGGTCTATAAATAGAGATAAATTATTTTCCATGTGATTTGAATCAATAGACAGTAACATTATTGTACTATTATTATTTTATTCAGAATATATATATATATACTAAGTTTAAATAATATAAACAAAATATAAAAAAAAATCTTCATTAATATTTCAATAATTTGACATTTTCGAGCTGAGTTATCCAATAACAGCTAATATATGCGAGAGATGATTAAATGTTTACCAATTTTAATAAATTCAGTTACTAATAATATTTCTTTTTTAATATAATCATAGTATAGTCTTGAGCACTCAAATCGCCGTTTATGCATCCTGAGTATACAGATCCAAGCGGTGAGCCAACAGTGGCATTAATATGGGCTATGACCTTGGAATCTACACCTACTTCCAATTTAGATATCATTTCAACAAATGACTTTCGCACATTGGAACTACATAGACATGTCGTCAGATAGCTCCATATATATATTGATTTTATGGTCTCCATATCTGCGACCACCGCTTAAAAACACTTATGTGTTCGCTCAATTGTTTTATTCTCCCTCCCTTGGTCGTCCTTATTATGTCTTATATGTGTTTTCCACACTAATAGTTTACTTTTGAGATTGTTATGTGTTACGCTCTCCTATATTGTGTATCACTGCTATTTATATATCACCATACTAATAATTTAAGCTATATATAATGTGGATGAGGGCTTTATAATATTTAAAAGTAAAAAACTAAAAATTGAAGCCAATATAAACTAGTCATAAGAGATAAAAGGCCTCATCATGGAGAACGAAGGTGTAAAGAGTATTTTTATTAGCAGTGCGAGATACTACGAACTCTAGTAGAAATAACTAGTCACCAACAGTACCAACTCAAGTAAAGCGTTAGGTGAGAAGCGTACATGTAGTAATGAGTAAGATAGGACTTTACTCAACTCTCAGCATCATGTGATGCTGATTGCTATACACTGCAAACTTAACATAATAATGATATACATCTAATCATAACGATTATCATATCAAGTAGTAAATAGCTTGATCTTACAAATTGTAATATAATAAATATGAGCTGCAGTAGGATAATCTAGACAAGACCAGCCTGTCCAGACCTATCTTTTAACAAATGCACGAAGTATATGATGCTATTATATTCAAATTGAATCTCTTTATTTAAATAACTGACATATGCTACTCGTACTAGCGCTTGGCTGGATGGTAGTGATATTGTTTCTCCCTTTAGGCAAAGTAAGTATCTACTAAGAGCCAAAGAGGTAAATTTACTCTGTCCAAGATATGTAAACTAATAAATTTAAATTTAGCTCCATATTATGATATTTAATGACACGGGTGAACTACTATATAAACAAATATATGATCATGCTCAATAAAAAGGTACAAGAACTATAAGTATTTATTAATATATATTTTTATTTGATCTATGTAATTTAATACTTAACTTCTTTGATTTCATTTTAACAATTACCTATAATTTATAACCTTTAATTAGCTTTATGCTTATTACGTAATTATATATAAATATCATATAACATAGCCTATAATAATTATAGAACAAAATAATTTATATTATAAAAAACCTTGAGAAAAAAAAAAAGGGTAAAAAATTAAATTTATTTAATAAGTAATTATATCAAAGTTTTAACAAATTTATAAGATAAAGGAGTACAACATTTACCATAATAATATATATATATATATATATATATATATATTATTTTCATGTGAGTCATTGATGTTATGGTAGAAAAACTGAAATACAATATAAAATTATATATTATAATATACTCAAATATGAGTGAAAACGAAGTGTTAATACCTATATTTTATCTTTAAAACAATTTCTGTCCAACCAACGTTATCGTATAGTTTTTTTAAATATCATTTTATAATTATTTATAATGAAAATGAAATACATAAAAATTTATGGATTATATCACGGATTATCTCATATAAATACCAACCCATTTATTGAACGAATATTTTATATATTCAAACGCAGTAATTATCTCGATTACATTTGGCGTATTTAATCGATGATAAGTGTTTTCCGTTTAATCGAATTTAATGGTATTTTACGCGTATAATAACATTTTTCCGTTATCGTGCCACCTGTTATATATATATATATATATATCATTATATATATATATATATATAATATATATATAATATATATATATAATATATATATATATATATATATTTAATAATTGCTTTTTTATGTATAATAATATTAAATTTTAATGTAATTATTATTTATATAATATATATATAAATTACTTATAATATAATAATAATAATTATTATAAATATATATTATATAATATTATATATATATATAATATATTATACTATTTTACTATTTAAAATATAATAAATTTATAATCTTTAAAATAATATATTATATATATATTAAATATAAATAAATAATATCTAAATTACTATCTATATATATATATAATATATATATATTTAATATATATATTATATATATATATTATATTAAATATATATATATATATATATATAAAGATTATATATCTCTTAATAAATATTATCAACTATATCCATTACTATACTACTCAAAGACCTGGGTGTGATAAATGGATGCGTTCAACCTGTACCTAACTCAGAATAAATACAAGGACTAAGTATATATAAGATAGAATAGATCAGCTACAAGTACGAAAAAAGATGCATTTAGCTCAATAAACCCCTTTATAATATACCTGTTATTAGTTGAGTAAATACTCGTTGCAGGTCAGATAAATCCATCACCATAGTCAGCCTTGCATCACTAGGGACAGCGACCGACTCAAATTATATGACTATAATTACGTTCACAAATGTAGGGGTTTCAATACCTCCCTTACATATACTCACCCTATTCACCTAAGAACTCATATATATATATAACCGTATATAGTACATTAACACCCTATTATTAATATTAGTACATATCTTTTTCTTACATAATGATCTGCCAATAACTCATCATTCTTCTCACTACCAGTAGCCTTCCTTATATCACTGAATAATCAATACTAACTATTATTATATTCTCGGGTCTCTCACGACTGAGGCTATCGATTCCTACAAGCACATCATCATTATACATTTAATTAACATATTATACGTCATTATTATACAGCCACTATACCGATACATACACTCTGGCTCAAAATATAATCACCCCTTACAACAACGTTAACTTCTATTCAAAAATTTAATTAATGTCTCCATTACCCTTTCTTCCACACGCAAAACAAACTCTCACTATATACGTATTTCCTATCTTTCCCTTATTTATAACTACTACTTACTTCTCAACACCTACTAAACATTGCCACTCAGAAATATTATCCATCTGAAATCACATTTATAGTTAATCTATATATATTCTGATAACTATATATTAACTTCATTTAATTCACTAGATACACTCAATAGTCTCGCTACTCATTATATTAATATATACTCATTATAACTAAAGTGTATACAATCATCCCCTCCTGCAAAAAAGAACCCTAGTCAATAAGTCCTTACCATATATATATCATATACCAATCAAATTTATATAACACTAGCACTCAGAATTCCTGATTTATATCAAATAAACTTTTTTATCACTAAATTAACATAACTTACTTATTATATTGACAACAATCAGACTCCCTTTTATCTCTATAAAATATATTATTATCAAATACATCAAGAACACTTGTTTCCAGTCTGACTATTCAACCCATTCATGACAATACCTTCAATAATCCATCGGAACTTAGAGTCCTCATTATTCATCAAATCCAATACCTTTAATCTATATCACTTTATATTAATCATTTACTTTCAAACCCTCCATTTACACACCCTGCTAAATCTCTATTACTCTACAATCCTCTCAAACTACTTATTAACTATAATTAACATAAAATATGATATAATATGATATATATATATATATATATATAAATAACCCAAACACTCATTATGCATATAATTTATAATAAGTAGGTATATACTTACTTCACATTACTGTATTTACCATTCTCTCACTTAACAACCTTTGCAACTAGATGGAAAAAATATCACACAATCATTATAATATTCTATCATATAAAACGCGCTTAATACCACTTATAAATAAAATAATTTATTAATAATCTAATAAGGGGACAAAGGAGAGCCAGTTGCCTGTCATTTATCTACTCACGCTATTATATTTAATAATATTTAATTTAATCAGTTTCAATACTTATATATATATTTCCATTTATTCTTAGCACATCTTGAAATACTGAGTAAAATCATTACACACTTTTTTTCACATTTCAGAATAGACATATTAACTCCAACCTATAACACATCATACTTATTCACAATACAAACTATACCTAATAAATATGCTTCCCTTTCTTATATTCAACAATTCACTTAATACGTTATACGCATATATGGCAAAAGATGCGATAAATAATCATATATATAATTATCATTTTAATTTTCATTACTCTCTATTCCATCTAATTTATCTTACTCATAATCCATTATTTAGTTTTTCTTAAATTATATTGATTTAAAATATATAATTGAATTCCAACTAAATTCCTCTATTTCAAACTTTATATCTTTAAACGAGCATTATTCACTTGATATTATATTCTTTTCACAATCAATGCCTCGCAAGTCACATTTCATAATTTGCGTACATCTGTTTGAATCCTCAATAATTCCTATACTGGAATTATCTTCTATATCAACATTTCATTTAGTTTATGCCACTACATTCTCATGTTGATGATGGTTCACCAACTCATACGTGATGCCTCCTTTAATTACTCTTATCCCCCATTTATCTAACTCCACTTTCTTTATTAAGGGTAATCACTATATTTATACTTATCTCTTCTCCTACTATCTTATTCCTCGCATATGCGTGATATAATATTATTATTTCATCTCACTTATTATTACTATATAATAATAATATAATTTCAAATTATCAGCACTCTTAAATTCTTGTAAAGTAAAATTGTGGAAAACTTTTTGTTGTTTCTTTATTGTATGATTAAAAATTATTTCATTACTAATTATAATTATTCATTTCCTCAGATCTAATTTCAATCTATACTTCTATTGCAGAATTTTACGCAAATATTCTTTATTTATTAATCTTTACTTCAAATTTCTATATAATTATTCCATTAATCCTATCTTCTTCTTATATCATAAGATAATATTTAACCAAAATTAAATATCTACAATACCCCTCTGAAAATATATTTGGTGTATATAGTTTTATCACAGTCGTTCTCACTATCTCAATATATATACTATAAAATATATATATATATATGAATTATATATATACTCAAAAGATACCTCATTATCACTATATTTTGCATATCACTCACTAATCCACACCCCTATAAAGTTAATTATATTTTTATTGGAATTCATACTTATAAATATAGGTACTCATTTAGTTATTACTAAATATAATCTGATTCTTTCTTTAGTTACTATAACTTGTATTACACTTATCACATAATATCGTAACTATATACCCCTCTAATATATTATATATATATATATATATTATAATTTATTTACACTTCAACTTGTAACTGAAATAAAAAATAATATCCAATCCCTGTTAATATTTATATTTACTAACATAGACGAAATACCCTTTAATATTCTATCAATTTACTTATTAACCTTTGAGCTTTCCTTCCAGAAGAGCTTTATTACTCTGTATATCCCTATCACTGATAGATCTCAAACTAATTTACCTCATCCTTCCAAAAACTGTTTATTTTACTATATTGTATTAAATATTTTCTATAACACACTACGTAAATGCATCTTATATTATGAGTTAATTTTTACTCTTTTTTCTCTTAATTAATAATTCCAAACATCTTTCTTTGCAAAACCGCAATAATTGGCTTTTTTTGTATATTTCAATCACGCTTTTATATTTAATAACTTTATCAAATCAGTCTTGCATCATTACCTTCTATTCTCATTCTAATACCTACTCATTTATATAGTTATAACATAATTTTTTGTGTATCAAGACATTTGATATTTCCTACTTTAGCACACCCATAACTTCTTTTGCACTGCTAACAACCCTTCCTTCATTTGCTTCTAGAATTTGTTAGTTTTCAACTTGTTCACATGTTAACTTAATTTACTTATATCCATAAGCGCTCTTAATATTTATTCTATCTTTATTACCTAATATATTATTATGATTCACTATATAAACTTATACTTACAACTGTCTTTAAAGTTCTAACATATCTTCCTCTTCCTATTAATATTTAAACTACTATTACTCACTCTTCTATTCACAAAGCTCACCTCACATAACGTCATAGTCTTAATTTTTAAACTACTAATTAATAGAACTATAACATAATGACGTACTACTAATATCCTCAATTTATCACTTAAACTATTATTACCACTTCACTATGATATAACTATATCAAACACATATTTCAATCTTTCTCACCTTATCATTTACAATATACCATCAACAAAACAAAATGCAATGATACTTTTATTCAACTTCGATATACCAAATAATAAAATCAGTCACTATATACACATAACCTAAAACTCTATATATGATTATTCTTATGAAATAAAACTGTTGTTTTATTTATAAACCATAGTTATATATAATTAAATATTAACATACTCACATATTACTCCTATCTCTACAAGTAATATCAATCATCCATTTACCTATATAACCATTCTTATATTATTCTTAAATATCCCGACATATTCACTATCAAAAGCACCTGTTATATTTAATAGCCAATCCCTATTTTTTTGAATGCTCACTCACTACTATTGTAACGCAATTTTAGGTCACTATACTATAACATCATCATAGAATAGACTACTACTATATTTAACCTATGATATACTTTTCACATAAAACATTCAAAATTCAAGATTAATACTTACCAGAATAATAAATCGCACTTTACACTCTTACAATCAATTACCTACTTAGATCGGGGCAATATGTTCACAAACCACACATACCTTGACCTTTATTATTATTTTATTCAAATATATTATAAATACCGCATTAGAATTATAGTACTTACAAAACAGATAAAATCTCCATTAAGCTCTGTATTATCCATACAAAATCAATTCATCTAATATATTCGTAATATTACTTCTCTCCCCATCTCATTCCTATTCTATCGCATATCTCAGCGCAAACACACAGCTCTGCAAACACTGAAATGATGTCCTGCCTGATGAACCTCTTCCTAATGGAGATTTTAATATTCACTTATTTTCAATCTTTAGTATTATTCAAGTCACAGCGCAGCAAAATCAATATAAAAATTTGTCACTTTCTATAAAAAATTATCAATCTAACATAACATATATCTATCTCTTTTTATTCTCTCAATCATTTAAATTCACTCTTACATTCACCATGTAAACTATTCATACGATTCAAATCACATTTTCGCACGAAAGATTATGAAAGGTCATCAGCTTTCAAGTGAGGAAATCACGAACTCCTCGCATGGGCAATGCATTTGACAATTCTTTAGGTCACATAATAAAGAATAAAAGTGGTTTAAGCTGGTAGTCACAGTCCACAAATACTCGCAACTTATCACAACGTGCCTTTAGGTCGTACTACTATCTTATGCACGTATCGACACTCGTCAGGACTATACGATGTAGGCAATAATTCATCTATGTTCACTCCCATACAATAGGGATTAATTATTAATGGAGTTAATAGGGATGTTTGTAAGATATTGTCTAGAAGAGCAATTAGTGAGTGTGAATTATAATATAAATAAATATATATTAATATATTATATTATATATAATATATATAATAGTTAATATATATATATATATATATTATATATATATATATATATTTAATTACTAATAATATTATATAATTATATAATAATATATCTATAATTAATATTATTATTTACTATAATATATTATATATATTAGATAATATATAATATATATATATTTACTATATAAGATATAATATATATATTAATATATATTAATATATATAATTATATATATGATATAATATATATAATATTATATTAACTTAATATATATTCACTAGTCACTAAAATCATTAAACGCAATCCAATGAAACGTAAATTAAGGAACTTGAGTGAATTAATTGCTAATAACGTAACTTATTTAAAGTGAGGTTATATTAGTTATTAATATATTGGTAGCTTATATTAAAGATAACTATGTTATATATAAGGTCATGAAAGAATCGCTTCATAGGGCAAAAGATGCCTCATTCGAGATTCTTATACTCACACAGAGTACATGATTAGAGCATCAATACGAGACAGCAAATATACAATAGGCTTATCAGAGGGTAACAAATAGCTGGAGAACAGAAATACAAGGTGTATTCTAGGAGACTGGCTCTGGTTCTCCAAGGTATTTTTATGTTATAGCGGAAATATGCTGAATCACATAGATAAAAAAAAACACAAGATAAACCTGTGTATACACAAAAAAAATACATAGAAAAGAAAAGAACCGAGAGAAATACTACCAATAGTCTCACAGCGATATATACGAGCCAAATAAACGATCAGAATTTTGGGAGAGTCCGCTAATGTTAAATAATCCTTTGAGGATTGATGGAGTCGACTGAGATAAAATGTGCGTATATAATAAGAGAGATGAACATTGAGGTTCCCTCATCTAAAGATAGAATACTCAATAACCGTCTGGCGCGAGTTCAATAAGAGTATATTATTGATTGGGGCTCTGTGACTTATCCTTATTGTTTAGGGAGGTAACGCAAGGAGAGCCAGTTTCTTATATTAATTTTAAATTTCAAAAAAAAACTTTGACTCGATAGAAGGCTTGAATGATCTCAGTAAATCACTGTAAGTGAAAGGGCCAGTCTAAACGTTAGATAATTCCACTGAGACGTTGAGAGGAGTTATATACGGTATACATATCCTTATGTCACATAGTGTGCGGGCCGGAGAGAGTGACGCTTGTCACTGCATAGAGCATGAGGTGTCACGTAGACGTAGAGCGGGCAAATAGTAAAGTGATTATATATTAAGGCTTAACCATTAACTGATTTCTCATGTAGAAATGTAATTCGGTGGGAATTAGTTATGAGTATGAAACTAATGGTAAGTCAATGGAGTTGATACTACTTCGTAATCGATCTCAGTATGTATTAAAACTTATTACTTATCTACCAACATCATATAACCTTATATGAGACACCTATATTCGATAGAGTGGTTATCGTGGTTGGATAGATGCTATGCGCTGAAAGGTATTTTGCTACACAAAGGCAATGTAGGCATTACGTCAGCCGGGAGGGGTAACAGAACCACGCAGGGAGGGTGTGCTGGGAGGAAACTGTACACATATGCATGGTCGGTTGTATTTTGTCAGTAATACGAGAAACATTCATCCTGCACGCCTAGAGAGGAGGCGCTGCCTTCCGGGAGCGAGATAGCAGCGTTTGTCGAAGCGTAAAACTGCCAACCCTCAATAAATACCAGAGGAGCCGGGGGTCCTCCGGGTGACCCAGACTCACTCCCTGCGAGCGGAGGAGGGGTGAAAGCAGTTAAGTGCGTAACCCCGTGCTATCCGTCAGTGTGCCGCTGAGCGATGCGGAGAAGACCTCGTAATTTCGGGTCGTGAGCTATGGTTAGTGGCCTGGGGCATTCGGGGAATTGATCGATGCTATACTCTCTGGTGTGTAGTAATTGTCTTGATATAAATGATTTAAGAGAGCGCGAAACAGATGTTACAAATATTGTAGCTCTGTTGGATGGATCTTTTTTGGCCAGGTTGTTTTCATTCCTTTGTTGTGTTTTGTGTTTTACTTTGTAATTTTGCTTTTCTGTTTAACTTCTGTCTCTATTCACTCATTTTTTGCCGCCACTATAGGAGATGGTATATTGGGACGCGCATCCCACGAAATCGAAAGACATTCCGCAGAGGAATCCGTATAATGTCCGTTGTGTCTGGCCGCGCTCCATCCGCTCCTAGTCGGTTAGATGCTAAGTGTGGAGTGAATTGCGACATACCAATGCAAGCGTCGCGATGTATACAAATAAACGGAATACTGACCGAGAAAAAAATCTTTCTTAATTTTAGGCCTGTTGCTACACACTAGAACCGTTTAAGCAAAGTTATAAACATAGTCTTTTTGCCAATAAGAGTCAATACAGTTAACTCCATTTTGTGAAAGTATATCACTAAAATCAACCACATGTGAAATAGCGGATTTTTTGAATTATGTTATCGAACACCTATTATTTTTTCACGTATAGCCTCGAATATTCTGTCTTACAATACAGGCTCACCCAGCGCTGTCTAACCTACCATGTATTTGGGAGTATAAGTATATAACTTGAGGTCATATATAAATACTGCTAACACCACTGAGGCACACATCAAATCGGTATAATATGCCCGCCGGCTCTTCAACCAATCACGATTCTGTTGTAAGTAATTAATTTTACTGAATTGAGATTCTCAGCACAATATTCATGCGAAAGCAAGATTTCTCTTTTGCTGCGAGGGCACCACAACCAAGTTGTAGTTGATTTGACGAAGCGTCAATACTCCCTCGTAATATTGCTTCATTTTCAGCGACAAATAAATAAAAAATGAGATCGATGGGAACCAACGTCAGCTATTCAGCTAGAGATCTAATATTCTAATATTACATAGAGTATAAGAAAGAAAGGGTAATATTTATAAGTTATAACCGTTTTCTCTGCTACTGAGGTTCAATACTCTTAATAGCAAAAAATAATAAATGAATAACTTTATATCCTCTATCCTTAATATATACATCATTAAACATGTGAGAAGTCCAAGTGACTATACTATATATATATCTAAATCTCCATACATAAGGTCGGATAAAACCCTTAAATAGTTGAAGTACATGCACTTAAGAAAAAAAATCTTGGCTAACTCATAAACTTATGAATAATAATAATACATTTATTTTACCGATTCTTCTAGGCATCAAACTTTCAAAAGAAAATTCAAATAATATTAATCTATATATATTAATATTAATAAAAATATAATATATATATATATTATATATATAATTATATTATATAATAATGTATAAATAATATATAATTATGATATTAATATATAATATATAATTATATATATATAGTAATATGATTATATATATATATTAATATATATATTAATATATTTATATTATATATTATACATAATATATATATATATATATATAATATATATATTAAAATTAATATATTAATTAATATTTATAATATCTAATATAAATTAATATAATAATTATATTATATATATTAATATATATATAAATATATATATACTCATAATAATTAATAGGTAATATATATATAATATATACTACTATATTAATATATATATCATATATATCACTATAGTATAATATATATATATATTAATTAATATATACTATATTTATATATTGAAGGCTTATAAAATATCTATAATTAAATAATATATTATTAAAATCTATATATATATATAAATATATTATACTATATAAATATATTAATACTAATTATATTATCATAATATTATTAATATTAATATATATATTTAATATTAAATATATATATTTATTTATTAAATATATATATATTATATTATATTAAATATATTAATATTAATAATATGATATATATATATTATATTATATATATATATAATATATATCATATATAATATATATATATAATATATACCGGTAATATATTAATATTATAACTGTATATATAAGTGTATACTATATATCTTTATAAGCCTAATTGGTATGCTCATAAGATATTAATATATCAAGTATTGGTTTTTCATATATTTCTGTATATTTGGTACTAATATAAAGCAGTTATATTCTCAGATAATTGTTATTAATCGAGACAGTTCATATAGTATAATTATATAAAGTATAAAAATAATATAAGAAAAATTTAATAAAAAATATTATAAGCAAAAACGCGCTCAATTTTATATCACTAATGAGACATAGTAAAACGGAATTATTAGATTCTAAATACTGTATGAAAGTAATTTATTTAATATTATAGTATTAAAAATAAATGATTTAATCGGTTAATGAAGAGAGGAACTGATGTCACGGCTATAGTAGAGATGGAAAGTTTTTTTAATATATAATGAGGTTGCGAGTCCATTTATCTAAGCAAAGTGGCTCCTGAAAATCTGAGACCACAGTAATAAAACCCAAGAAAAACTACTCCATAATACCCAGGTCATGGAAAAATCTCATATAGGCCACGGCTTGACACTTAAAAGTTAGGACCAAAAATCGAGACATACACTGGAACATTCTATTCATGTAAGGAGTCCCGCGAAGACACGGAGTGGCTGAGTAAAAAAATCTTTAACCTAAAAATTATATCTAGTGTGAAAAACGTATTAATTTATAGGATTTTTGTGGATACAATGCACGGTGAGAAGTTATCAGAGATCCATAACCTGTAAGAAGATATGGGAATATGCGAAAGCATAGTCTGTTGTCCATGAGGCATGGAATATTAAAATAAATTCAGTATTAGAATTTGTTTAGATTGGATTAAAGAAAATATTTAATTTGTGCAACCAACA
>JABUQX010128077.1:0-7500 GCA_015478945.1 Trachelipus rathkii
ATGTCCTAGTCAATCTGAGCAATATCACAATAAGGGTATATTACTTTAAGTTTATCTTATTCTTAGATTCAGCATTAACCATGCCACTTATTACTAAAATAATAATTTAAGAAGCTGCATTGATGACTGGCCTGGCCTTCCTGCATATTGAATGTTTGATCTTCTCACAGCCAACTCATAATAAATAAGAATAATTTAGCTGCATGGTCCTTTTAGATTGTCCCAGTCAACCAATGATAATATAAGAAGGCCGTATGGCCACTCTAGAATGTCCCAGTCATCTCATAATAAATAATAAATAAGAATAATACTTAAGAAGCCGTGCATGGCCTATCTAGACAACTTCACGCCTATTCTTATCCTCAAAGCCAAAAATCTACCTCCTCGTTGCTTTACGTTGCGCCCTCTCCAGCATATCTATGTCTTTTCTAATAAGGGTGCTAAAATTGTAGACAATATTCAAATACTGGCCTAACATATGTATTATACGACATTATGAAAAACCAATATATATATAATTAGTCTGCATCTGGCATTAATTTTCAATTTTTAACCCTAGGCCCTAGCTCTGGGTTCAAAATCTTACAATGGAAACAATGAAACACAACACCAGATTACAATGCCAATAGTTTGTTGAAAATTGAAAAATATATATTAAAAACATCATAATATATATAGTTTTATTTTATTTTTTATTTCTATTGAAGTTAAATCACTTAAATATACAAAAAAAAATAAATAAAAAAAACATAAAAAAAAATAAAAAAATAAAAAAAATAAAAAAAAAATCAAAAAAATCAATAAAATCAAAAAAATCAAGTAAAAAAATCAATTGATTTTTTTCATTTGATTTTCTTCGTGCCATCCCTGATAATATTACACTTTTCAGTTTTGATCATTTAACTCAATACCATTAATTTAAACTTTCTGATTCGCCAATAATTATTATGTTGATTGTTTTTAAGCTATTTTTTGTGCTGTTCACACATTTAATCATTCTCTGACATTTCAAATTATGTCCAGTATATTAGAAAAAGCTTATTTATCTTGAGCTTTATTTTGTTCATGAGCTATTTGATGTGTTTATTATAAATTTTCTTCCTATATCACACGGGGGTTTGGAAAACTCCCAAAAAACTAATCAAGCTAGCTAGCAATTTTCTCTTTGAGACGTTGTAATAGTTTTAAGTCTTGTTGAATTACTTATTTATTTATATATTTTCTGTAGTCCGCCTTATAAAAATAAATAAAAGTATGGTAGATGCCCCTTATTTAAATAAACGAATGATTGTTAGTATTGTAAATTAACTTGAAATTATTTGCTTTTATTTGTCCTCTTTCTCTAATATTTGTTGAATCGTAACCTATTAAACTTAATAAATAATATTTGTCTAATTAAATACAAATTGTTTATTTGCCTCTTGCAGATATCATTGATAATTTCAATTTATTGAACAAAAAGTTAGAAAATAAAAATTCTGACTACTACAATAATTGGGCCAAACAATTTACGCCAAATAAAGTTAAATATAATTTTGTAAACGTTTTGAAAATAGTGGATATGATCGATGGAAATTATCTGTTCAGTATGAAATCAATAAAGTCAAACTGCCTTGTTTATAACATTTTTAAAAGTGACATGAAAAAATAGAAAGAGCTGAATAATCCATTGTAGCAAAAGTTCTAAAAAGCTCGAGTCATTTCATTTGCTAATTATTATAAATGAAAAATTATTACTAGAAATTTCAATTCATACAAATATGATAAACTCCGGAGGGGATATGATTCTTGTTATGATTAGAGTTATAACAGTTATAAGAAACAATATCAGTTTTTTTCTTTCTTTTGACGTTGTCGGTAATATAGGCAATGAAGGCGGGCAGGTTGCAGTAACTGCATGATTCCCGCTGGAAGTGGGGAAGGTAGAGCTCTACTAAAATGGAATCGTTTCGGTTTGTTAACATGCGGAGGAGGGAGGAGCTGATGTAATTGTAGCGAAGGATCGCCTTTATCTTGTAGGGTATTTGTCTTTGAGCTGGTGTATGGCGCCTCCTGCTCCATTTTTGTATGGTACATAACTCCAAAACCTTCTGTTCAAACAGGAAAGACGAGCATTTTGAGGAAGAGACACTGTGAGGTCCCCCCCACAGTTTTTGCAGTGTGGAGTGCTTTCGCAGGGAATGTAAAATGTTTCGCAAATATCACGCGGTCCCCAACAGTATTTTCGGGGATGACCAAACCGCTAGCATTTAAAGCAGCATCTGTGTTGGGATTAAACGGAATTACACTATTGGTTGTAAGCCTTATTGTCACTTTTATAGGTGAAAAGGGGATGTTAAAGGTCAGCAGCAAGCGAAGATTTAGAGTGTCAGACGAGTCCTGACGAGGGGGAATCTGTATACATTTGTAACAGGAAATTTCTTCTGTTGGAGATTTCTTAGAATGACAGCAATTTTTATTTTTCTGCTCGAGAGAATAAATAGTGCCTTTGGACGTGTTTTTTATTTCGTCAGGAATGGAAATAAGATGGTATCCCCAAAAGACGTTAATTAAGGATGACAAGGTGGAACTTTGGTTCCGAGTAGTAGCTTGAAAGAGATGGAACCCGTTTCTCATCAACGTGAAGGGAGGGTCTTCAATTCCCCTAAAGCTTTGTCAAGTACATCGCTAAGAATGATAGTTTTATGGTGGGTAAGATGTTTGGACGTGGCAGATCGCAATAAGTAATACATGAGGATTGTCTTCTGGCAGTTCTGTGAGGGGGGAGGAGCAGCATGTGGAGTAAACAAAAGAGAACGACTAGGACGGGGGACACCTTTTTGGGGTTACCTAAACCGTTTGGACACCTGGCATGTAGAGGGCGGGCCAAGCGAGTGATCGCTGAGAGTTGGCAGAGGCTTTCCAGGTGAAGTGGAGGAAATCATGGCGCTAGTGTTTGAAGTACAATCCAACAATAAGTCCTTTAATCAATGCATGGTCTATAACGGTTTGAGCTAATGGTTTTCGAGGAGACATTATAATGACTTTCATAGTATATTTAATTAAATTGACCCCCCCCCCTTCATGGAGGGGTCGAACCCATGAGGTTTGTACTCGGAGGACATCGCTAAGTGGCGGGGAGTCTCTTATTATAGTTCCAGAGGGGTCAGGGAAAAAGAACCAAACCTGGTGCTAGGAATTACTAACAAGTGACGAGACTCGCTCCCCTTCAGCACGGATGACCCTCCCATAAAGGAGGATAAGAGCGGCGTTCATCTACCTCCCTGGGATATAATAGTATTTTCTAAAAATCATTGGTCATTATACATAATACACACACACACACACATATATATATATATATATATATATATATATATATATATATATATATATAATATATATATATATATATATATATATAAAAAAAGTAGCAGTTTATAAATATATATATATATATATATATATATATATATATATATATATATATATATATATATATATATATATATATATATATATATATATATATATATAAACTGTGGTTGAGCAAGAGGATTGAAAGATACAGATAATTAATTAAAAATGAGGGGATAGGAAGAGGAAGTGCTGGGGACGGAGGAAAGCACAAAATCCTCCTAGTATTGGTTATCCCTATCCCCATATGTCCAAAATTGCAACCCCAAGACCATAACAAGATTCAATATCACCCAGTGGGCAAATGTTTAGTAATATTTCTTTGTTTGTACTCCTTACTGTTAACTCTAAATTTACTTTTAAATGCAGCGACTTGGCGCAGTAGTTAGTCACTTCTGAAATATTTTCACTTTCAAGAGTTTTTTTTTCTTTTTAAACATTTAAACATTTATACCAACTTACCTAACCTTCAATACTGATGAATGAGGATGTCAGAAGTGGGCTTTGTAGTTTTAGATTTTTAAAATGTAGGGCTGCTTTTAACAGTTTGTTACTAGTTGTTTGAAGAATTTGTTACTTTTGATAATTGCTTGGAGTCCAGTTCTGTATTTCTTTAACTATTTTTTCCTTTAATGGAATCCCTGTAGCTTTTGAAGAGTCAGTAGCTGTTTGTTTCCTCAGTAGCATATTTTACTTTGTTTTAAGTTGTTCAACTTCTTTTGTTAAATATCTTCTTTATTTGACTTCTCCTCTTTTTCCATATTTATTAGCCCTATAATATGCCCAGCCCTCTAAAGTTATTGCCTTCGAAGTTTTTTCTCTTGCAATCTGTCTTTTCTTTTCAAATTTCGGTTCGGTTGATAACTGTCATTGTTCAGTTTGCTATTACAATAGCTTCTGAAACATTTTTTTTTAATAATAATACAAAACTTAACTAAACAATGAGAGTGAGGCTCTGCGATATGAAAAGGAAATGTGAAGACATGAGAAAATATATCAATGGATACAAGAGGCCAATATCAGAATATGAAAAGGATGACAGATGAAAATTAGGATAGGAAGAGCGAGCTTAGATGGAAAACAAACGCACATGATTTTGGCTAAATGCAACAAAGGTATAACATCAGAAAATATGATGACAGCTTTACTGAGAATACCTCAGTCTTCTTGTAGTGGAGAAGAAAAATAAAGTAGTGTGGGAAAGAGTTAGAGCAGCAGGTGGGTTTCAAGTGACACTTGAACTCTTCATTAAACTCGGTCAAAAAAAGGTTTTGAACTTTTTATTTACAACTTTTTGCTATTACTTTGATAATTGTTGGTGTTGGAAGCGAGTATCGAATTGTTGCTTTAATTTCTTCGCTACAACTTTCATAGTAAATTTGTTACAATGTAACAATAACTTGTCCATACATGAAATATTTTTTTTTTTCATATTTAATGAAGTAGCTAATAACAGTTGATGGATTATTAAAACTATAATTTTTATTACTGGCTACTTTATTAAGGTCATATATCATTATTTACATACGGTATATTTCAATTATTATTATTATTATTATTATTAAAAAACATTTATTTTTTGTAACTTAATTTACTATGAGTCAAATTTATATCTAGTCACTATCAAATTCAAAATATAATACTAAACTCTTCCACTTTAATTATTTTGTTCTGGATATTTGTTTTATATGAAGTTTGTTAAAATTGGTCTTTTAAATGATTAATATTTAAAGCATCCTGATTCACGCAGCTCTAATGAGTTAAGTCTCTTCTTCAAGGATATTTTTTAAAATTTTAATCTCGTTCATTATTTTCTTTTTATTTCACTTCAGTTTTACTACTTCAATTAGAGAATATTCTACATTAATCCGGTTAGAGTCGAATAATCGTAGGGAATGGAATGTAGATGCATTAGTCTTTAAGACATTATCTATCATTTTTGTATGTGCATCCTGGTGATAGAGGCCGTTAATCTCATGGATGTGTTGTTCCTGAATTTAATATTCTTGTATTCATCTTCTTTCTCGTATTTTGGGTTATCTTGTTCAATATTTATACTTTTAGACATATAAGTCATATGAAGTAGAGGTTGCTGAAAAGCTAATGAATCGTTCTTCAATATAAGGTGATTCCTGTTGGTGCAACTGATTGCGCCTTTATCTTTATACATCTATTTAATTCTATTATTGTATGTATTTTTTAATCGTTTTTATTTTTATTATATTATATATATTATTATATTTGTATATATATTTATTGTATATATATTAGATTATTTTTTGTATTTTTATTATATATTATTTTATATTATAGATATATATTTATTTTTTATTATATAGTAATATATATTATTATATTAGATATATATCTTATATTGTATAATGTTGTATTAGTATTATTGTTGTGTTAGCTGATGTTGAAAGAAGGTTGTAAATGTCAATGCAATTGGCTGTAATATTTGCCGTGTTATGGGGCCCTGTGAATGATGAAAATCTGATGATTGTGGATTTTGCACAGTGTGCGGCAAATAACTGGCCGTATTGAGGTTGTGCAATGATGAATCTGAGGAAAACTGAATTTATCTGTACAGATGCTGTATATTATTATATTCTTCATTTTCTCATACTCATTATATGGAATGGTACAGCAACCTTCTTCATTATGGGTACAACCACTTAGTTATCAGGGGAGCTATACACGAGAAGATAATTGGCAGGAATACCCCTCCTCCACTCTGTAGTAACTTCTTTTTTATTTTTCAAGATTTTTTTAAATGTCTGCTCTTGAATATTTTTTTATGATGTTATTCTATAATAACGACGTAGCTTTTACCTTCTGAAGGCCTGTTTTAAAGGAACATTTCCTTTTTATAAGATTTTTTTAAAACAGACTTTCACATACACACTTGGATGAATTTTCTCAATCCTCACTAATTAGTTATTCGTTTTTTCAGATGGTTTCAACTTTTTATATTTTTTTATAAGAGGTAAATACTCTGCAACTAGAGCACTCATTATTCAGGTATGGATACAGTTTTCTATCTTCATTAGGGCAGAATGTTGGTTACGGTAGACAGTCACTCTGTGCGTGTTTTTATGGGTTGAAGTTCACAACATCAAATAACCATGGGGTGAATCGAAGTAAGCCTCTTTATAATAACCTTTTTAAGAACTCTTTCCTTTGAAGGGGAAACATTTGAGTTGCCAATTCAATACATTAATTTGTCTCATGTCTCTTCTCTGGCCAAACAACAGTAAAAATACTGTGTGGTTTAAATAGAAACACTTCGCATATCCTTGCTTTGATGAAAAATATTCTGTGTAATGAAAAATACCTGGAGGATTTAGATGGTGAAAGAATAAACTGTGAACGCTTCTGCTAATTTTTCCAAATTCAATTTGTGCATTAAATCATCTAATACAGATAATTTTGTGTCGCATTGTATACTTGTCCAAACGACTAATATCGTATATCCTACATTGAAATTGAATCACATCTTTTAATTCTAAATTTTTTTATCCTGTATAAACATTTATAACACCATAATTATTTTTACAAGGGTTTTGCTCAAAAAATCTCCATTTCTTTAAAATAATTTATATCAATAAGAAAGGTTTTTTACCACAGCCTGTTTGGCCCCATGCTAACAAGACATGGTAATGCCAGGACCTTCGGAACGTAAATAATTCTCCACAATCCATTAAATCTCGTTAAGTGAACAATGATAATTTTATTATTTAACTGCCTGTAAATGAGTTAATAGTTGAACAATGTTTTTTTTTAATAAATTATGATTGACAATTTTATTAAAATAAAATGTTTATTAATAACAGAAAACTGCTGTGTGTGTTTTTTTTTTTTCCTTTCTTCTTTTAAATAAAAAAGTGTTATAGACAGAAATAAAAAAGTTTAAATAATAAACTCTAAAAAGTATTAATAATAAAAATAGAAAACAAAAAAGGAAGTTAAATTATATATATGAGTTTTAAGCAGTAAAGCTAGAAAAGTTAAAGGATGTAAAGCAGTAAAGTATAAAGCAGTAAAGCAAGATAAAGTATAGCAGTAAAAGCAGAGTAAGTTAAAGCAGTAAGCAGTAAAACAAAA
>JABUQX010128078.1:5000-12632 GCA_015478945.1 Trachelipus rathkii
GAAGATGTTCTATTTCTACTATCTTTTATCCACATATTATATACATATACTTATATATATATATATTTAATATATAATATACTATATATATATTATATTAAGTAGATCTATTTATATCATATGCATATATATTTTAGCCATGAAGGTGAGGCTGCTTGCAGTAGCTTGAGTCAATATTTTTTAAAAAACCTTACGTTACTACGAACAATAATTTGTGCATATAGTGCGCATCGGTGCCCAGATGCGCATTTTTTTTAAAACAATAGGCAAATGTGAAAATAATATTATATATCTTTAAAATTAAATATAACTTAGTGGCGCTAATGTTGAGTTTACGATTAGTTTTACATAGATTCTAAACTTTTTTTTTGTATTATCATTTAAAAGTATCGAAGCTGTTTACTACTATAGTATTAAATTTGACTCTAACCACTAAATGTTATTTCAACCTTTTTATGATATGATGTCCAATCCATAGCAATTCGTTAAGGGTGGTGGCAGACCAACGACATGATCCATGATATATAATATATATAATATACTATAATATTATATATATTATATCATATATCTATATATATATTCAATATATATATATTCATATATATAATATTATATATAATATTTATAATATTATAATATATAACGTATTATTATAATATATTATATACTATATACTATCTATTCTCATATATATATAATACTACTATAATATATATATACTATAATAATATATATTATATATATATATATATAATCATATATAATATATATCTATTATATAATATATATTTATTATCTATTTATATATTATATATATATATTATTTTAATATATATATATATACATCATATATTATTATTATTTACATATATATAATATATATATATATACTATATACTATGATATACTATATACTACTTTATAAATAAATATTTATATAATATATATATATATACTATATTATATTACTATATATAATTATTTATTCACTATTTATTTATTTATATATATATATTATATTATATTATATTATATACTATATATTTTATATATATATATATATTAATATATATATATATTATGATAAGTAACATAATTTCAACAAAGTTCCCATTAATATTTGCACCATAATAAGCATTATAAATTTATGAAGGAGGAACAAAGTAAAACTTTAAGTATCAAAAAACATTCTTCCATTTTTGTTGAACAAGCATCAGCTATATACCAATGACCTTACAGTATGCTAGAAACTGCTTTGCTGAAAACTAACTTCTGAAAATTTCAAATGTGATGTCATAGATAGCGTGACTCTTAACATTTATTTCAAATACTTAGTTCTCTGAGACATTTAATTTCCTTATACTTATGTTGCAACACATTATATTTATATTATAACTATTATATATATATATATATAATATACTATATATATATATAATTATATATAATCATAATCATATTTTTATATATATATATATACTATAATTTATATATACTATACTATATATATAACACTACCACATTAGGCATTATTGTTATTACTAACATCAACATTAGCGTTGATATTATTAACAATAATACCATCACCAACCCCAACACTATTATCCATAACATTAACTAATTCTTAACAATATTACCATCGCTAATACTAATACTATTAACAATAACGTTAATATTAATACTTATTAATAACACTATCACTATTAACATTAACCTCACTATTAGGACTTGGAATTGGGAGATGACGTCAACTGCAGATCATGGGAAGAGACAATAGCTTGATAGGTGTTCCCAACTCCATGCAGCATTTTGAGGAGTCCACCTGATAGACTAAACGATTCTGATCTCATATTAAATACAAATATTTGAAATAATCGATATTCAAGTCGCAAAGGTCTAGTGCTGCTTTTGTATAAATTAATTTTTTCAAACGTATATTTTACCGGGGGTTTGTAGATGATTCCTTTCTTCTTTTTAAATCCCAAGATCATGTTGATAAGTTTTATCAATTTGTCAACTCGAAGCACTCGCATATTAAATTCACCGTTGATGTAGAGCAAAATAATTTTTTGACCTTTCTTGATATCGATCAAGCCCGGACTGGCCAGGCTCGGCATGGTCAGCTGTCGATTCGCCAGAGGGCCCCCGGCCCAAGTGGGGCCCCGCGATAAGGCCCCCAAAAAATGGATAAACTATTTTATAATTAGTTAATAAAGAGTAATTTGAATTATTTTATTTCCCAGTAAATCCTTACGCATTTACCAATCAAATATTAAGTGCAGTTGCCAGTTTGGGGGTTTTCTATGTTTATGGTAGCACAGTAACTAACTTCTTTGGCCACGCGACACTCAACTCTACAGATAATGAATGGTAATTTTCTCGAAATGGTCATCGTTGGTTTGCAATTATATCGTGCATTCTTACAAAATCTATTGTCAAAAAGTTGGTGATTGAAGACAGCAACAAGACACACGCTCGAAAATTCATGTAAACAAAAGAAATAGCCACTGGAAAAGTTAACTAAAAGACCAAAAACCTTAATAATTGAGGCTCTTTGTATGGCATTTTATCGGAAAACTTGAAATAGTTAACTAAAAGTACAGACATGGATGAGCTCTTTGTTGAAATTTTATCAAATAACTTGCTTTTTAATCAACAAGCTACTTTAAAAAGTAATTTTGTTCGATATCGGGCTGTGCATATCATTATTGAAAGACCTTCATGATTAGCATACATTATCCATCAGAACGTCGATGGTAGATAGTACTTACAAAAAAATGTAGTTGATATGTACGTCAGTTGGCGATTTTGCGTCCGCTTAATTGATCTTTCAAGAAAGATATATACGAAAGACTTTTTAGAAATAACAGTAGTCGATGAATCATCTGGATTGGCATTTATGTACGCGAGCCCTTACTAAAATTCAGAATTAGCCAAGTGTGGCACATTAAGCCAACCATCAAAATATTATTGGCTTGTTTTCATCTTGACGAGCTAACAATAGAAAGGTATTGTTAATACACGGTCTACAAGACTCAGCTTCAAAAAGGAAAATGAAGATCTTTAATTTTACACTTCACTGTTATGGGCAGGTGCGGGGGGCGGCGCTATACTTGGTAGTAGCCTGAATCAGTACAGTACAACTTGCCTCCAAGCAGGAAAACTAACTTGGATTGGTGAGAATACATCACTGCTGGTTTCTACTCTTCTTCATAAATCAGAATGGCCCGTTATAGGAGAAGGGAAACAAAACGAAAACACTATTGCAATCATAAAAAAATGCACAGCCTTTGCAAAAAATTACGGAGCCACAATGGTGGTGGACGCAAAACACAAAGACTCTTTCTTCAAATTATCGAATGAGAAAAGATGAAATTTAAAATTTATGTTGCAAAAGCTATTTCAATCTTCTTTTGATTCTTTCATGCATCACTGATGGACGTCTTTACTGCAAAATCTAAATCATCCAAGCAAGAAAATTTAATGAGTCAAATGGTCCAATTAAGATAAATCCTATTTTATGTCTACTTGGTTTTCATTTAGATTTATTAACTTTGTATATTAAGGCTCTTCATTTCAAAATCTAATTACAAGCTAAAACCACATCTGATTATTCCTACAGCCCTCGGAACTTGGTAGACGAAGTCTGCTCACAAGTAAAGGTATAAAAAGGAGTGATAAAACTCCTTTCAGGCTGCTGTATTCAAACAAACCAAATACTATATGCATAATCAGTTAATAGCAAATTAGAAGATAACAGTATTGATGTAGAAGTAGAATTTGATTTCAAGGAAAAAAGAACTTCAAGAAATAAGGTAATTGCCAGGTGAAAATTCCAAATATATGAAGCTCTGGAAATCTTCAACTGCTGCTCAAATACCTAATAAAAATTGGTCTTTTTCAGATAGTTTTACGATTGTCCAGGACAAGTATCAAGAAAGATTTCAGTCCAAACAAAAATTTTAGAAAGATTGTTTCGCTGGTTCAGACCCAAAGAATTTAATGAAAACCGTAAGCTTGATATTTTCCCATACGAAAGTTCGGCTTGTAGTCATTTTCAAACTTTGTAACGTTAGGAAAGTCAGTTATTGGATAGCCGCTGAATTTCTACAAGTTCTGCCGCACTCAGTATGAAAGTTTTACAATGGCTGAAAAAAGAGCCTAACATTCAAAGAAAACAGACAATCTTAAACTGGAGCTGAAGAAATCTGTGAATTTGGCGATGTAGAATCTTAATTTGAAGAAGACGAAAAATCTTTATGGTTATACTAATCATGACAATAAACAATGTTGTTCCGGTGTTTATCCATCTGCGCGCTTACTTCTTTGGCTTGTCTTTTGAACCCTCTACAATCCTGGATTGTTTTACCAAACTCTCAATATGTAGCTTACAAGTTTGTACTAACCATACCATACACAGGTCACCTGTGAAAGGGTATTTTCTCAAACTTAAAAATAGTTTAAGAATCCACTTCCAGATCTATCTTTAAGCAAAGACCGTTATTCAATCTTCTTTTCATGAATGTTATTATAAAGATGTTATTATAGTATGAAGTAAAGCCACGGAACCAGAGAAGACTGGCCAAAAAAAGCTGTTAGGTTGTTAAACAACCTTTCACTCATCACAAAACCTTTCTTAGTTTTGCTGTGTCTGTACTCTGTACCAAGGTATTGTAAAGCGCAAAATTTTTTATTTTTGTTAATAAATATTATTTTACAATTTGCAACAATTAAATCACAATTCACGGGGACATTGTTTTTCTTAAAAAAAAATTGGGATTGGCTTTTTTTTTTTTTTATTAACGTGTGTGAACTCGTGTGTCCCTTTCTTAATAAATCTTAACTGAGTTCATTACATTCGTATGGCATTTAGGACTTTAAATGGCTCAACAGTAGATTTGGTTGCCTAAACTAAAAAATATTAACTATATCCTCATTTTTAATGTATAACCACTCCGCTAAATATATAGTATATCTGATATTTTCTTTCAGAGGACCTAAGTTTAGGATGACGGTATATATCGATAATTATATAAATATTCTTATTGTGAAAGTAACACTCACATCAAGAAATAGCTTACTTTTTTAACCTCAATCTATATTTCCACCCACCTAAAGAATAAGGTGATCGCTGCCTTTTATAATTAGCGCTGTAAGGACTATATTTTTCAAAAATTACAATATTATAAATAATCCTATTCCCTCTGACAAATTCTCCCGGTAAAGGGGCCCCTTTTTCATCATCTAGCCGACGGGCCCTCAAAAGGAGCCAGTCCGGCGCCTTGATATCCGTTACTACCACGAGGACAAACAACAAAATTTCACTCCATGGTTTTTCAGAAATCATACTCTTTACATGGATTGAACGACAAAATCTTCAATTCCTTCATCTCTTCACAAATTTTTAATAAATCCACTTAAATTAGCTTCTTTGCACTGTGGCATCACAAAATTTTCATCTATCTTATGTTCAACTCTCACAAAAACGAGCTTCGGGAGTCCTGAAACATTATCCTCTGAATGTATGGGTTCCCGGAGATTATACAATGACAACTTTTTCGAAAATAAAACTACTTTCAAGACAAAATTTAAAGTCAAATCTCTCAAGCCCAATAACACAGCTTCTAAGGATATATTTTGTATTAGAGTTACCGAATTAATTTATATATATAATAATCTATTATATATATATATATATATATATTATATATATATATATCATATATATATATAATATAATATATATATATTATATATTTATATATTTATAATATATATTATATAATATTATATTATTTACTATATAAAAAGGTGCTTGGAATGAAGTTCACGTTTTTTTTGGTTCAGAATACATGTTTTGTAAGAGATAATCATAATGGCAAAATGATCTTACTGAACTATCCACCCCACTCAGAAGTAAAATTTAAATGAATTAGCAAGACTTCATTCCTCCAGTTAATATTTCACACTATACCAATCATAAATTTGAGGATATATATATAATATATATATTAATTATATATAGTATATATATATATCTATATATATTATATAGAAATATTTAATATATATAATATATATTATATATAATATATATATATTATATATATATATATTATATATATATTCATACTTATTATATTATATATATTAATATAATATATATCATTATATCAGGAGTTTTATCCAGAGACAATTATAGAAAAATTCACTGCCATAAAACATCGGATTGGAATGAAAATTAGCGGTAGGAATATCAGAAAACTCAGATACGCCGACACATCCCCATTGGTAGAAAGAAAGAAAGATCTGGAATAGCTTATCTTTAAAATTCAAGAAGAAAGCGAAAAGGAATGGCTGCTCTTAACGCCAAAAAAAAAAAAATAAATAAAGATGATGACAACCTCCGATAACGGCAGATGTTGCATAAAGATCAGCAATAAAAAAATTGAGACGATCCAAGAAGAATATATTTGTTTTAGCTACAGGATTAACCGAAGTGGGGATGCTACGTTGGAAATAAAGCGACAATTGGCGATTTGAATTAGTGCGGTGGCGAGCATGAAAACAATCTGGAAAAGTAAGGAACTCAGTCACTGCAATCAATACCATGAGTTGGTCGGCGCGATCAGCTTCCCCCATAGCTACTTACGTTATGCAAGGGTGGTACCGTTAGAAAGACAGAAAAAGAGAGGGATCGACACCTTCGAGATGATATGCTGGTCATTTGATGTTAGAAGTTGGGCATTTCTTGGTTACCATGGAATACCAACAATGCGGTCCTTTAATCGCACGCAACACGCCGGACTCTCTGTAAGCAAGAATCACCTAAAGTTGTGACAGTACTTCGTACAAATCTTGGCAATGACTCATTAGTGAAGTTACTCATGCTGGAAATGATGGGTGAAAGTAGGAGGAGAGGATGACCAGAGAACGGTTGATTCAAAGCCTTCAAATTTGATTCCAGCCGAATAATGGTCGAGCGTAAATAACCAGTGAACGATTGAACGATTGAATGATAGTACTGTTTTAGAGAGATGTGATCCATGGAGAGAGATTGAAAAGAAACATAAGAAACATAAAAATAAAGAGACAGTAAGAAGCTACATGGGTCTATCAAGACTGTCGCAGTCAAACTTATTTATTGAATGGGAACTGATGATGATGATGAAGATAATTTATACTACTATATTATATATATAAATATATATTTAAATAATTAAAATATAGAAAATTTTATAAACATTTAATAAAACCTTGCAAGATTGATATATATATTGCAAGCAGCTTAGTATAATATATATATCATCATTATAATTATTACCTAATATAATAGTATACTAATACTTCATAGCCTTTATATAAAGTAGATGCATAAATTTTCATTTAACAACCCCGCAAAAACGAGCAGCTGATTTGGAGTCAGCTGAAATTTTTCCCCAAATGATTGGGGTCTTAGCAACGATAGCTGTAGTGAGTGACTTGTTTGAACGGTAGAGGTTTTGTTTGTGCGTATACGTTCGTTATTTCAGATGGTACAGTGAAATGGGATTTGTCATTATAGTATGAAGGGAATCGAGTCCCCCTCCCTCATCCCTCGAAAGGCGAGTAAGAGAAGAGGAACCACCG
>JABUQX010128079.1:0-13103 GCA_015478945.1 Trachelipus rathkii
GTATATACAATGCTATAATATTATAAAATACAGAAATTAACTATTACTTAATACTATGTTCATATTATATTCCACAACAAAATAAAGAGAAGGTATAAAAGCAATATCCGCAATATCGACTTAATGATGTCAGGCTTCTAACCTGAATATCTTCATCCACGACGACATTCCGGGGTCTCTTTTTTTTTATTCTTTATTTTCTACGATGTAATTGGGAAATTTAGATTCATCGAACAACAATCAAAATAGTGTTAAATTACCTCTCAGAATATATACCATAAATACTAAGCAGCTAGTATTAGATATTTTTTGCGAGGTTGGATGACAAAAGAAATGCACGATCAACGCCAAGCAGAATAAAGGAGATCTCCTAAAGAATCACTTAAATGTACCATTTGTGCCACAGGTGAGAGGTCCGGTGCTGCTTGCACCGGGGGTTGCAATTGGTACCTATATATATACTGTGTTCTACAAACATAACCTTCTGGTAATTTGGAGTGGAGCATGTCCGCATTGTACGAGTCAGGTGCCTAGTGTTCACACTTTCATTACAGAACCAACCCGCTAACAATGAGACTTGATGAGGAACATGAAATCACTCTGTCATACGCCAGGTCCCTATTAAATGTAAAAATCAGCAATATCAAGGATTATTGATCAAGTCACATTTTGTTTACGCAAGAGCAAATGTCGGAGAGATATTCGTTCAATGCTGGTTAGGTCTCAAACAGCGGTATGATTTCGAGCCTATCTGCGGCGAGTTGAGTACCAGCACCCTGTGTAATATAGTTGAGCTAGGACCATAAGCTAGTTTGTATCTGAGGGAACACACGGGAAACAACAGACTTTGTGAACAGTATTCAATTATTCTTTGTTCCAAATCCATAGCTACGAGTGTTAGACCTCCTCTCACTCCCGTAGTATGTATTGTCTACTTTAAATTATCCCACTACATTCTTCTCTTACTGCAGTTAGCATGGTCTTTAATCTAGCGGGAAAGAAGCATAGATATACTCCCCGTTAGATGTTTCCAATCGTAAAATGTGTTTCTTTTTCCTCCCTCGTTCAATCTTCCTCTGATTTGAATCCAAATTAACTTTACCGTGCCGTCAGCCCACCGTTTCGGATTTAATTATTGGAGAAATCCGCAAGTGAATATCAGTGTTTCGACACCAACATAGTGTCAAAAATTGGCTGGTTGTGGTTGTATGTCCCGAGGTTCATGCGGTTTTGAATTAAGACTTATGTAAAAAGAACGTAGATGAAATTAAGCAAGAATGCTCAAAAGAAAATAGAAGACTACCGGGGTCCTGGGCAGAGAGTAGAGAAGAATAGATAAGCAGATCCAGTAATCTTATCACCATATACTTTTTTATATTGTCGAGGGCTTTTTGATGAACTTGAATTACTCCGTGCGTGCTGTAGTTGCCTCAGTGGGGTTGAGACTGTTAAGGCTCGACAGTTGAAAGGATCATTTCCTTACCCTGTGTATACTCTGAATAAGTAAGATAAGTGAATAAAGAAACATATTAGCCATTCAGTCAAAAACCACTTTAACTGAAATGGTTCATCAAAGAAAGATACAAAAGGAAAAACGAATATGACAAGTTACAAGCGTACCATTCTCTATCAAAGAATCCAGAAAGGAAAGTGTAAACGCATGTTCCGCTGGAGGCTGTGAAGCAACTCGCCTGGAAAGGCTTATCATGGCCTTGACATGCGCGAGCATGAGTCCCGCTCAGGAAAGTCGGCTTTCTTACTCAGGCTGCCTTTCTACCATCCCATGTAAGAGACAAAACTTGGGACGATCTGAACGTACTGGACTCAACCAAGAAACAGATTCAATCAATTCGGGGATATCATGGAGAAAAAGTAGAATTTAGCAGACTCGTATGAATCGAGAACCCTATACAGGATTCAGGTGAATGAACTCAGAAACGAGATGAGCCACGTCTTTCTCATGACAAATTGCTCCGAAAAACTTATCAGAGCCTAAAGACAAACCTTGAACAGACTAATAGAATTGAGCGAGCTATTTGCCCACAACCTAAGTTGGAGCACAAGTTTTGAAAGATAGTCTGACTGATAAACAGAACATATACCATCTTAGCGCAAACGGATTATCCAGTGAATAAGTAGCAGTAGTGAAGCAACTACAAGTATAGCAAGCACATGCACACCCATGAAGTACACTGTGACGGGTGCCTCGAAAGTCACTATCGAACCGGAAACAACACAACCGCCACCTCGACACACGGCACGTTCTCCCAATGGAAGACTTGCCCATTGCGATTATTGCGATAGAGGATGGTCATGATCATGGAGGGGATTGTTTCAAATATTTGGGGGTGTGCAGTTATTGCCGAAAGAAGGGACATGTGAGAAATGAAGTGTAGAGTTTTACTAGATCTCTCCACCTTCAACGATAAATGACTTGCAAAGTTTTGTCCGTTCGGGTTGCCAAAAGCAGCCCCGGGTGAGGCTGGCATTCGTGTAATTTGTCCCTAACGACACTCATCCTCCGGCGCAATCTCCAGATACAAAGAAATGACGAAAACTCCCAAGACATTTTATCCTTTGCTTCTGGTTGCCGAAAAGAAACCCAGGCAAAGCTGTATTTCGGGGAAGACGAACATAATACAACACCGAGAGAACCCCACACCCTGGAACTGTTTGCCGGACCAATCGAATAGGAGGATGGACAAGTGAATCGCCCGACGTATAATTTATTGAAAACATAGCTCCATTCCTGAGTTCGCCACAAAAGTCGCAGCGAGATGAGGGACGATGTAAGACTTGGTGACGAACTCGAAAACCCCGAAGATCCTTGGAGTTAGCCTTTAGAGAACTAAGCCGCCTCTCCCACAGAATGGAACGAGGTTCCTGAATGGAAGCAAATTACTGTGTACAAACCTAAGAAACAATATCAGCATCGGCCTTATGAGCAATTATAAAACACAGCGCGGGTGAAAACTTGCGGAGAGCCACAAACGCAGTCAAGCCTCAAACGTTATCTAATCAGCAAGGAATTAAGAGACCATTTCCATAAACCTTTGTGTGGGCAAGCTACTAGGTCATGACATTCCTCAATCTCTCGACTGGTTTGTAAATTGCTTTCAGGGATAAAAAACAGTCAACGGTTTGGTAGGGTTTGCTCATGGTCGACCTAGCGAAGATTCACGAGTTAGTCTGTAAATCAGGGCGTGCGTCATATATTTCTGAATAAAATAGTGAGAGCCTGTTGCCAATCTGCAGGAGTTGGCATATCATGGCCCCATCTTAAGGATTGGGCGGGGCGGAAACACGAGGGCTCTTGAATTTGAGTATGGCTTATTCATCTGTATTGTACGAGCATTTCTTTTGAAAAGTGGTTTTTGCAACACAACAACACCCGTTTTTGTGATCCCCGTCTGACATGATGTCCCTGAAACTGCTTGTATTTCGGGGCTGATTCCTGCGGAGAATTAACCTGTTTTAACCTGATTTGACCGTCGGGAATGATTCACCGCATTTGGGAGATAGTTGAAAGTGGTAGCTTCTGCGTATTGGTGCGAGAATTCCCTTTTGTCAACTGTGTGGTTGCTCATTCTATCGCTGCTGATTCTGCAGTGTGCCTTTGGTAGAATATTAAAAGTTCTGATGTATCAATTCCACGGGTTTATGGGATTCGAAGAGGGAAGCCGCTTCTTTATTTTTTCTGATTCCGGGATACTTCTCATTTGTGCCCACCACGTTTCGGGGATGTTCATCAAGGTGGTTAATGTGGCAACACTCTTCTGATGAGTACAACAATGTATTAATGGGTCCGGAAAAATTCAGTTGGTGGGTTTCTATCCTATTGCCATGTAGACGAGGGGAATCCAAAGCTTCTAGGATGATCTGAAGGAGAGGAGGGACTTGAGGAAGAGACTTATATACATTGTTGCCCGTTCATGTTTTTATGTTCTATTGACATACTGCCGCCTGCTCACACCTACATGCGAGAGAATTCGGCGAGCATTGTTCGGCCATTTGTCACCATATTGAACAGAAGAACTAGAAGCAGGAGGTCTCATAGCAGATCTTGCAGGAGATTGCTGCGAATAAATCCGCGTCCATTTAAGTACAAGGCAGACAGCAACACGACTAGAGCTGGAGAGGGGACCAACATTAACCCACGGTGGACTATCGAATTGGAGACCCAGTTAGGTGTCGGTTTCGGCATTCCTGTCCGCGTTTCAAGGCTTCTAGCTCGCATAGAGATCTGGAGGTCGAAACAGTCGCCATGATTTTGCTGAATGCTAAGAACAATTATCCAGACCCAGTTAAATCTCTCAATATTCGCCGCTCCCAGGTAGTGCGAGAAAATACAGAAAAACACAGAATGTGTAACTACTTTTCGCCTTTTTGTGTATTATGATTCCTGAATTAAAAGTTGAAAAATGATATGATATTACCACAAGCGACTCATTTTCCACTTCCGGTAATGCTGCTTGAAGCAGTATGATTTTACGAATAACTATCTTGGTAATTACATATTTTCCAACAATGCGGATCCTCCGATATAAATAGGGTGTATTACCAGTATGTCGAATGAGCCATAACAGTATTGCAGGGAAGCGAGCGTTCTCCCACTCCCGTTTTGGCTCAATAGAAGGTAGGCGTTTCTGAAGATGCTCTGTTAGCGATGTGGAGAAGGCAGCCGGCGACATTTCGGAACGCGGGGATAATTGGCTCGCCTCTGCTGACGTGGACTACTCCCCTGTGGTTGTTATAGAGGTGAATGTGTGTTAATTCTGTGGATTGGAACTCAGTCAAAAGCTGCCCGTGATGGGGTGAAACTTGGAAGCCATCTCTAACACTCTTTTGGTATGTAGTATTTACTGCACTTGGGAAAGGAAATGGAGGAGTTAGCTGCAGTGCCCCGGGTAAGACCACATTACGGTCGAGACCTATGGTGGCGAGCACTCATCATATGGCTCCCATCACTTGCGGCAATCCACCGTTTGTTTTTTCTCCCTATGGAGGGGTGTGGAGTTTTTAAATATTCAAACGAAAGGGTGTTCTGGTTTGCTCCTTCTTGCAATAAAAATGATTGCTGACCGCTAATTCATTTCCAACACCATGCAACCGTGAAGCCACTCTTCGTCCATCTTTCTTGCATTGGTGAATTTTTAATAGAGAAGACACATTCGCCAAACTGCTCACCGAGATAGCCAAGCCTGTGTCAGTCCAGACTGGAGCAAATCCATCTTATTGGACCGCATGACTATGTTGCTCAAACAGGCATTTGCCCAGAACTCACAAACAAAGGGCTTTAAGTGATCTCATTGCTTGTTGGGATCCAAGGATTTCACAGTTCTACCGCTCTCCGATGGAACTCCATGTAAGATGCTTCTACATTGGAGCTGGCCGTCCGATGTCTGTCACAAATGCCATGGGGTAATGATTGGGAGCGTAGAAGCCCCCATCTTTTCATCACTCTCATGACTTTTAACTGGGCCCAAAGTGAGGGAGCTAGTGCTCGTTATCTAGACAAGAGCTAGCTGCTCTGAGGGGGCAGTTTAAGTCTTTTAACGGCCTTCTTCGCGGGGCAATTCAACATTCATTGCGATTTCACCGATCATTCCATCTACTGCCCTTTGATTATACTTTACTTAAAAACATGAGTTTTGGTCGATTGGTCTTGCGACTGTGCCATCTCGAAACGGTGGAGGAATTGATATTGAAATTTGATTTTTTGATATTCGAACACATACCTGGCAACGAACAATGTGGTTGCGGATGGGTGCTGCACTTCTCGCTTCCGGTTCGTGCTCACGATCGTCTCTCCATTTCAGAACCTGACTCTGAACTCCATAGCTCCATCAAATTCACCTGAGAATACATCCTCAGAGGGGTGTCAGGCTGGTTAGAAGTAGCGAGGGGAGTGCGGAAATATCTACTTATAGAATGGTTCAGTGCTTTTTTCTAATATCATTTGTACGGTAACCCTGAACGCCACTTGGAACTAAGAACAACGATAATAGAGGATCTTCTCCAAAACATCCTCATAAGTATCTGTTCAGGGGAAACATTATGGTTCTCAATTGAAGAACTACGGTTTGCCTCGTGCGAACTGTCCCGGGGCAGTGCCTATTACTCTGAGGTTATAGCCTGGTTTTCTGGACTCTCTATAACGGAGTCCCGAGTAATTGTTCATATGGTAAGCGAACACCCTGTCGTCACGGGACGTCCGAATAATGAAGGAATCGCACAAATGGTCACTTCTGCATGCTTTATGGTGGCATTCACTAATAACAATTATTGGGTCCGCCGTCTTCTACAGTTGGATAAGCGTAACATAAAATCAAGTGAATAATTGGTAAATAAATAAATAAATTTTTACAGTTGAATGTAAGAAATTACTTTAGGGGTGCCTGGAATGCAATTTCAAGATTACTACCTCGTTCTGAATTCCCAAATGAAAAGAATGAAGCAGAAAAGTTAGATTATCGAAATACGGAAATTAGTAGATGCCAAATTCTACATACCCAAAATCACTTGTTAATCTACGTTGATATGAACGGGTGTGACAACTGACGTTTGTGTGTAGCAGATCCATGAACTGGTGGATGCCGTAGGAGGGGCAGGGCAGCCTCCCGGATAGTATAGTTATACCTGGGGCGACATGTAATCTTTCTCACAAAATAGTACTTCCGGCAACCCTGGGAATTAGCGCGTTTTTTGTTTTGTTCTGAGTTCATGGCTTCTACAAAGTTCATAAGGTTTTAGAATTATATAGAATACTTAACAATCCTAACTAATTGTGGGCAAGGAAGTGGGTATTCATTAAGTTTTGTCTATCAAGCCACTCGCGGTCGACAAGGTCAACATCTCTGTGACCAGAAAGTCTTTTTATATGACTCATAGGTAAAGAAAATCTAGAAACTTAGCCATTAGTCACAAATTCCTATTACACATTGTCATTAATATCGTTGCGATAGCTTCCCACTTGAATTAAGGACAAGAGCGCACGGTAGCGTAGATATAATGTTCTTATCGGATACAAAGCTGATGTCCTTCCTAGAATAGGTTGTTCTCCAATATATTAAAAGAATCCGATTATTGAGTATTTTTCTAGTTTGGTACAATTCAACACCCTTTCACAAGTTGTCAAATAAAAAAATTTCTTAAGCAAAATTTTTCTTTTATGTGGAAAATCAAGTTTCCCTTTTTTATGTGAGGTATCCTTTGTTACTCATATTTCTAGAAGACTCCAACTAAACCTAAACTTAGTGTAGTAAATAACCAAGCTTGCACAGAATGAGTACCATGGGATGGATTTTGAAGCACCTAATTCGGAAATCTTCAAACACGTAACACTGTCAGCAACGCATTACTAACATTTTATGTTATTCTTTTGTATTCGCTTTTTGATTTTTGTGCCAGATTGACTTGAGTGGGGGGGGCTATACTATACGTGCTGAGGATTTTCTGTCTCTTAAGGTTGTAAACTTAAATCCAAACGTGGACACTATTGGATTTCCTGTTTGTGCATTTGCGGTAAAGCTAATTGTTGCAAATCAGCAATACGATTATCGTTGCAATGGGTTTCACTCTTAGAAAGGTTTTATATTCGTCTCACTCGCTATAGTAATCTTTTAATTGAACTATATAACTCAGTAAGAGTGTGCATAACTTCACTTTAACGGGGCCCCTACCTCTGACCCCTTACCGCTTAAAGGATGTTCAACAGTAAGTTAATGCTTATAGTACGATAGTCCCAAAAATTTGGGGTCAATACTTTGCTGTTGCTCCCATAGCGTCGTGGAATACATTTCTTTAGTAATAGAATGATTAAGTTTTTCTTTGATAAACATGCCAATCAATACAATTTTTAACAAATCATCATGCCAATTTGGTCACGCAAAGTGAACAATCTAGTCATATGTTGAAAAGAATTCAGAAGTACTGAACGTACAAGTAATGGGGAGGAGAGTGAGCCTGAATGGTGCAAACAGACTACTACGTTCTGGAAGATCACTGCTCAGTGTGTGAGAGAGGATTTCGATTGCGTTTAGTCCTACTTTTTGATGACCCCAGAGAATTGACATAGTCACTCCAGTCTGAGATGGGCTTTTAACTTCTTTATGAGTCCTGAGGACATCGTAAAATCCAGAATTCTAAAGTAATTAGACCAAAAACCAATCCAGAAACTAATCTTGGGGGGTTACTTGAATCCAGTGCTTCCTCGTAAAGATTTTTTCATCAATGATGTTCCCAAAATAATGGACAAATTAGCACTATTAGGATATAATTGGATAAAGGAGAAAGCTTATAATCCTCTTGTCACTGAGGTGTGTACCTGATTATATCCCCTTCCTTGGGGCTCGGCTGCGTTTAGAACATACGATCTTCTACACCCTTTTCATTACACCAAATATTCCGCGGATATATCAGCCCATATGAGATTTGGGGGCAGAGTGTGGAATGAGTGTTTACGGATCGAAGATTATCCCTGGGTTGTAGACAACCAGACCCTGAACTTGTAGAATGCGCTTATTAACTATGCCAGTCGATGATCCTTCTGGCACTAGTTCATACTAGTTTTCTACAATTCATTAGGAAAGATGAGCCTTTCAATGACCACTATCGGATGCTATTAGATATGGGCCGTCATTCGCAATATAATTATCAATGGTTTTCTGGCATAATCATTACTCAATTGTTTACGTGGTAACCGATGTTTGTTGATATATGAATATTCTGCACTACTTTTTTACCTCTAGCTCGGCCCATTTCCCTTTGCACCTTTCCTCCTCCCATTCTCCACTTAAATATGGATCATGATTTTCTCAATAAGTGTACCCACACAAACTAGAAATTTGAAGACAGTGCCCTTTTCACAGGCTCTCCTCCTGGGTATGTTGCTGCAGAGAGTAAGAAACAGCAGCTATAACCCGTGAGACTTCTCTTCTCCCTATATATGGCACGTTCTATTTCCGATGCGGCTTCCTTTCTACGCTCAACCCTTTTTACAGCTTTCTCGAAAATCTTTTTATTTGACACGTTATTACTCAAGCTTTAGTAATATTAGATCAATAATCTGCCGTTCTTTTCCCCTGTAATGGCCGCACGCAACAGACACCTCTACGGTTCTCCACCTATGTAGCAATCCTTATTCTAACCTTCTTTCATAACCCATGCCGACGTTTCGTTTCTTTTTCCACTGCATATCTTATCAACCACACACTGTCTCTAGAGTATCAGTAAAGTCCTTCGAGGAGATATGTTGGTATCCAGAGAGTTTTTCCAATCCCAATCTGTCTATTAACGTGATACCTCTACTAAAACTATTAATAGAACAGAAACCCCATCACACTGTTCCGAAAACAGAAATAGACAGCTAGACTTGCTATCAGATTTATGGAACTCCATTTCGACCAATAAATGGTGGGCTGCCTGGCACGTAAGTCCTCCGTCTCTCATGATATGCGAAGTAATCGGAGCAACAGATACTGGGAGTGTATTGAACACGTTGATTGTAGTAGTTCCATAATCCCTTCCTTATAATTGTTCTATCAGATAATGACTCATACCTCACTCTTGGGCATTTTTGTTTGATCTACCAGATTGACACGGGCTATTAGCCGTCTTACTTCCGTTGCCATCATAATGGTTTAACTTCCGCTCGTGTGTCTGCTTCCGCTCTGGTGTAGCGTCTCTCCCATCGTGTACCTCACAAGTACCGTATCCTTCCTGGTTTCTTCCATTATTGCCAACAACGTAGATCAGGCACGTAACCCATGCTGTGCACCGTGGGAACAATCGCAATAATTCCCTGATCCCTAATTCTAGCCTCATCTCAGCGCACATGATTCTACTATGATAAAGCCCTCATTAGATTAGTGTCAGCGAGCCTGTGTGCTATGACTACGACACGGTCGAGTTTTCGCGCAACTTACACCTTTGAAAACTCGAGATCTAGCTCGTAGATCAGTCCTCTCTGTCTCGGAAGGATCCTTAGAAGCGAGAGTACCTTCCTGGAATGAAAGGAGCGGAGACAACATCTTCGTCTCTTAGACATCTTGTTGCACCGTACCTACCTCTGCTATGTTCAAAAAGAAGACTAAAACATTGAAGCTGATGTCATATTCGTCATTACACAGAACCAGCACCTCTATGATGAGTTGTTCTCGTGACTTTCTCCACCCCCTCCTAAATCACCAGATCCACTCAATTGTGCTTCTAATCGCCAACTCTTCATATGTACAGATCTTTGTGTTCAGTTATCTATTTGTGACTCCTCGTGTGGTACTTCAAGCACCGGTTATTGTTCCTACTATTTTTTACCTGTATCCAGAATGACAGCATTATCTCGCGTGAGATGGCCATTTTCAATCGTATTCTCGATGACTCGTATTCTATGTCTAATCTATTTATCTGCTGGATATGGTCCTGTACCATCTTAGCCTTTTAGATTTAATTTATCTTTGTATAGTCCCCTCTCAAAACACCTCCAGCTTCTTTCCTAAAGGCCCCACGACGCAACCTGATGCATCATCATGACCAGAATCCCAAACAATTCTCTTTCTTTTCACCCATTTATGTTGCTTTTCCACGACTTATCCGTAGTTTCTTCGGTTTATTACTAATTTTATCTTGACTTATCTCAAGTATGTACAGAGCTTTTACATTCAGTGTCTCCTGACCCTCTTTCTTGAAGTCCTATTTCAACTCTAACATGGTCCCATATCACATTGTGCTTGGTATATTGGATTTTAATATTCCATCCCTATGATTTTCATCTATTAGTTCACTGTATTATCTCACATGCACACTTTGTCTGTTCTCGTATCTTAAATATTTTCTGTATTTAATTTTCATTTAAAATTAGTTAAGACTCTATTATTCAGGTTAGGATTTTATTTCTGTATTTTTATTTTTTCGTGAAATTAATTAAATATCTTTATTTTTTCATGTTTGTAATAAGAAGCAGTTACTACTATTTGAGTAATCGCTAAAAAAATTTTGATGACCTAATTTCTTATTACCAATTATCAATTTGGTTATTGTGTATCTATGAATGTGTTGCAATCTCTTTCATCGACAAGCACTGTATAATTTGAGTTTGCAGAACATCTCTATACTATGGAAATCTTATAATTTTGAACCCATGTTTGTTCAATGAGGTATATGTAAACAGACAGATACAGACAGATAGAACAGGGTTGTGAGCAGTGTTTAGTTGTAAGAACTCAGTGAGTTTCGGGGGAATTGATATAGTTGTGAGTTCTAATTGCCCTTCTTGCGTTTGACGATGTTTTGAATATGTATATAAAAGATTTATTTATACTATTATATCTGAATATTAATTGTTGTATTCTTTTTGGTATAAATAGTGTTCCGATTTTATCTTATTCATTCATTGCATCTTTATACTTCATCTATTGTCTGGTCCTATTGTAAAACGAACTGTTTTTGGAAAGTCTTATTTAAGATTTTTCCTTCTTTGTTCATTTTTCATCACAGATACTGAATTATTTTCAAACTAGAACCTAGAATCATTGAGTAGTAAATAGCTTCTAAATGTAATAGATATTGTTATATATAAATAGTAACATATATTGTTCAGACATATTTTTTACAATATCATTATTATCATTATTTTCATAACCGTATTTATATATTGTTTGTTTGATATCTATATGACTATTCTATATTGTTTCTTTTAAAAGGAATTTTATTCTTTATTTTAGTCTCACATGTGTCACTTTAATAACCGTATGGGTTATATAATAATATTCTGTGTTCATGAAATTTTTGGATTATTTCATAATCAATATATATAAAAATTCTTTGTGAAGTCTTGGTAATACTCTTTTTTCAACCAATGTGACTTTAATTATTTTCATTCTCGTAATCCCGTAATTTAAAGTATTTTGTTTTATTTTTTTCTTTTCTCACTTGTTTCTTTTTCTTGTTCTTTTCAATTTTATCCTTTTATTTTTTCTATTTTTATTGTTTTTAACTTTATTTTATATTTGCTTTTTTTTTATTTTATCTACTGTAATTACTATAATTATTCTACCTTTCTATATTCTTACAGTTAACCATTACTTTCTTTCATACTTTTACTGCTATTTTTGCTACTTTCTTGTTGAAGTCAGTTTTTCAGTAATGTAGAAAGTTAAGATCAAACGATTTTTTCCTATCAAAAGCAGAGTACGTTCCTAAATAATTCGCTGAAACTATAAATTGTATATGCTGGGTATTACAAATATTCTATTTAATTATGAAGCAAAATGTTTGAGCCTGTCTTCACTATTTTTTAATACAGTTTGCAAATTCAAACGTACTTAATGTATGTGTGAACTTGGATTTGATTAGTTTATTTGTTAACCACGAAAGAAAAATTTTCTTTAAAAGATGTTTTGAAATAATCTTAAAGAAGTCCAGTATTCAGTAGATGTGTCTTTAGGGGTGAGAGAACACTTGACGAAAAGTAATACCCTTCTTTTTTCATCGAGCCTAAAGAGTGGTGGATAATTATTCATTTGGGATAAAATTTCTTTGGTTAGAAATGCTAATTAATTGTTAGGCTAGGGAATTTTAATTTCTTTAAGATTGATTTAAGGTCCAATTGATTTGGTGAGCAACTTGAGTCACAGGCATTACTACCTTTGATAGGACTAGAAGAAAAGTGGGGCTGAAAAAGAAAATGTCTTATAAGTTTTTATTATTATTATTACTATCATAATATATTAAAACTATTATTATTCGACTGGATAATTCACTAGCTATAAGGGGTGTAGAGGTAAAGAAAAAAAAATACGCCTCCAGCATAAGCTCTACCTACATTCTTTACCTTATGTATAAGTATAATGAAAAAGAATGCATGTTATTAATTTCTTCGTTTCACAATTTTCATATATAAAACATTTTACAGAATTATGTTTTTTGCTCTGGTTCCACCCAAATTTCTGCTGCTCTACAGCTTCAGGTTCTGTCTCCAAAGCTCTGTTTACATGTTTGCATTGTTCTAAGCAGCTCAGACTCAAGTGATGAACCATTAAAATTATTTCATTAAATATCAAAAGAGGCAACAACGTTTCCCTCCTGCTCATTCACATTATTATTGG
>JABUQX010128080.1:0-16098 GCA_015478945.1 Trachelipus rathkii
AAGGGTTATTGTAAGCGTGTTGTAATTCATGGGTTAGTCAGTAGTAGGGTATTCTAGTATGTTTGCCGCTTAAGGGGTTTTTTTTCATTACACCATTGATATATTTATGAGAATGGAGGCCATGATATACTAAGTTAAGAGTATTCACATCTACTCTGAGAATATCTCTCCTTCTCCTGTCTTACTGATTGTGCTCTAGTAAGGCGCTGAGAGTCATCTGGTTCTATATATGTACAAATACCCAAAGCTCGGGATTTGATTTACAGTATTGATAGGTTATAGCAGAATATAGGAAATTGCTCTGCGTATACTTGAAGGTGAATGTTAGATACATAGACGTAAAGTAGCGTATAGGGAAGTGTGATGTCTAAAGAGCGAAGGAAAGAAAAGTATTAAGAGTTAGATAATAATTATAAATGTATGTGGTAATTGAGCGAAGTCGAGAAAGTATCAGTACCTAATGATAAGGACCGAAGTGGTGGAAAAATTCAAAGAAATTATATACATATACCTTAGGAGGTCTAGATACCATAAGGTTAATTATAATATATGAGGCTGTATTGCGTATTATTGTATGTTGAAATTTTATGCCTTAAGATATATTTTATATTATATAAAAAAAAAATAATGATAATTCAAATTTTTTTTTTTTAATATGTAATTTTTTTTTTTTTCTTTAGATTTCGAGTATAGTGAGTATACAGAGTGGTTATTCCATCAACACAACCTAAGGGGTGTGGGCTTACCTTGTTAGTGACACCTATCATACCAATGTGGCGTATTAATGTATAACTAATTTTATATAAATAATTGAGTTAACAATGATATACCCTATATCAAATTAATAATAATAATATATAATTAATAATTAAAAGATTAATAATAATAATAAATAATTGTAATAATAATATTATTAATAATGTATATAAATAGTAAGTGTAATGATAATAATAATATTAATTAGTTTTAATATATAATATATAATAATTAATTAACTGCATTTAGAAAATAATTAATTGATTTGTTAATTATAGTACGTGGTTCTGTTAATAGAGAATTATCAGAAGTCAATGACCAATGGTAGGGGTCCCAACTGTTTGGGGGATTTGGTGCCCGGAACATGGACTTGGTGGGCTGACTGCCGTCGGCGACTTTTATTGATCTTTTGGGGAGACTGTTAAACGTATAGGGTGCTTCGCAGAATAGGTAGGATACTTGGTAGAGATCTTTTGACGATGTGAAGAGGGCGAGAGTGGTTCTCTTTTTTGTACTCTGAGACGGCTTGGAGAGAGGGTAATGATATACTGATGGTTGTGTGCCGAGATTAGTTCTGTGCGTCATAGGTCTCAGTATGATGTTCTAGCGCGCTCGTCAATTACTACCTTATATCTTAGTTGTGGTGTTAGAGAGTCTACCCTGTGGTGAATTATTAAAATTATCTAATAATTAATTATATTAAATGCTGTTTCGTCTCTCTCTAGTTCATTGTGTACTCTCTCTGCGACAATCAATAATTGTGATGCTGGCGAGGATTGTGTTCCGTTCGTTCTTGTCTTTCGTGGTCGGCGAGCTGTGTCTGGCTCTCTTCCGTTTCTTCGTGGAGCCAATTCTTTTCAAATGCTTTCTAAAGATCAACTCATGTCAACTGTCAGTCTGGTCATGCTATGAGGCTTAGGGTCGTTGATGTTTCTGGAGGTATTGACCTTGGCCTTCTAGATAAGGATGACACTTGACGCACTATCTGCTTGCTTGCTAGTCTCTTTTCTTCTTTTTGTTCTCTTTATAATCCTTCATTTTCTTTTTCTTACGAACACATTCTCCGGGTTAATGGACCCGCTGCGCTCTCTGTGTGTTCCTTTTCTCTGGCGCTGTTTATATTATCTAGTTATTAGTTGTCCTTATCGTATATAATTGCTTGTATTATGGTATTCTTAAAATTCGTCTTGTTTATTCTTTCTTTTGGTTTTTACTTATTTCTTTTGCTACTTATCTTTAGTTTCGCTCGTATAGAAGGAGCTTAAACGACTCTTTCTCTCTGTCCTGTTGCGTCTCTCTCCCTGTGCGTACGAGAGATTATAGATACTAATTTGAGAGAGGATATGGGAGTGTAAATGGTTCTGGGATTGGTCTTGTGTAATTGCACGGATTAGTTGTCTTTATGGTTTCCACGAAATCTGGACCAACCACATAAGTCTATCACCACAATGACGCGGGTGGGTTCCGTCTTTCGGGAGGACTCTTCATGAAAACGTCGGCACTGCAATCGTTTTAACCTCTGTACTGTCATAGATCTCTGACATGATATTTTTCTCTTTAGATATGTGAGGTTCATGCATTCTTCTTGTTTATCTTATTTTATTCTGTTTCTCTACACACCTTGCCTCATCACATTGAGTAGTACCAAGCTTAAGATGTGTACTACCTCTCTTTCTATAACTCAGCAATTATATATAAATCTATTTCTCTCTATCTCATAAAGGCCACGTAGTTTGGCTCAGTATACTCTTAGAATAGATTTTGCTTAGATAATATATCTGTGCTTGGGTATGGGTTTTTAATCTCGTATATTTTTTTATTTTCCTGCCTACCCTATATATTCACCTCATTGAAATAAAGGGTTACTCTCTGGGTAGTACTTTAGTGTAGAGTACTATACTCAGCGATAATGTTTATAATAAAAATAACTAATTACGAATTTTTTATTTATTCTTAAATTATTTTCATATGATTAAATATTTATTGATATTTTTAGTTTATATATATATAATAATTTATTTATAGTATTTATTTTTATTTATATCAATAAACTCTATACTCTATTGTCCACATTATACTTAGGTGAGTTTTTAATTTACTAGTATTATTGGTGTATAAAGAAACATATTTTCATTAATATTTTAACCCTATTATATTAATTATAATTATCATAATTAATATATATATATATACTTAATATCTCGTGGGTGCGGTCACATTAAAGCTAGCGGTATGCTAGGTTAAGTCGCTCACTGCTTACTCACCGAATTGAAATTTCTATGAAAAATCGTATGAGCATATAATTATATTACTTAATTAATATTTTTGAATTTTTATTGAAAATTTATTATAAATTTTTATCTATTTTTTTTTATAATATAATAAACAATAATATATAATGATCTGTAGCGACGTCGTTACTAAACGTAAACTAAATACGTCTATAAATTATATGAACATATTTTATATATTTTAACATTTATTATACTATTATATACGTAAAGGGGACATAGCATATATTTATATATTAGCTAGCAGATAATTTTAAGTATTTTATGTGAATTATAGTTCTTTACTTTCCATATTATCACGCGTAGATAGTATGGGTCAGATTAAGATGAAGACTGCTTTGAGACTAATACTTAGATGCGCGAGATGCAAACTGGTTTCTTCCACAAATTATGTAATTTTGATAATGATATAAGCGATGAATTAAATTTCTCATATGAAATTATCTGTATACTTTCTTAAAATGGATAGTGTTAAGAAATAGCTGAATATTCTCCAATTTTGCCAAATTTTACGTATTTAATAATATATATACATTTTTTTTACACCTATCTTAATTTGGTACAGCTTTTGCATCAAAATAAAATTGATTTATTAAAATTATTAATATTTTATTTTTATTTTTTATATCAGTTTTCAATTAAATATTCATTAAAAATTTGATACTTTTAAAACTAATTTTAGCAAAAATTTTATTTATACCTTAAATATTATTATGTTAATATAGCCCCCTATTTATTATACATATTTCTTTTAAAACCTACTAATTCGAACAAAATGATTTATTTCAAATCAGCTCCATCTTTGCTTCTATTATTTCATTATATTAGATCTAAGTATAGGTAGTTAATTTAAATAATTATACGAATTAACACATTATTTCTCTACTTCTCATAATTGTATTTATATCATATTCTACTATAAATTTCTCGGTTTTCCGACCATAGTAAAAGCCTTTGGTGGCTTTGACTTTTCTAGGAGCGCTGCAAATGTGCTGTATTGTGATTTTAACGAGGGTAATATACGGTTTGTTTTGTAGCCTGGTGAGCTGTAAATGGTACAGGATGGCATTGTGTTTGTTTTTGTATTGTTTTATTGTGGTGCGGGGTGGAGGCTGGTAAATTACACTGTATTAGATCATCTCCACTAGTCCGTTCATAAGATGTGTTGAATCAACTTCACAAGCTATTCTTCATGCACAGTTATGTTTTTGTATTTATACCGGCCTGGCCGTGGCTCACACGTACCACCTTTTTGGGATTATTCACCAAAGTGAGTGAGCTAATAAGTTGGACGTGTGAGAGAGAGAATAAAGGTGTTGGTTTAACAGTACTCCATCCGAGAATACACAAGATCTTTGTAAATAGCTTCATTTTATTTCTCTTTAAAACTACTGATTAGGTAAATTATCAGTGGACGTTTTGTGAGCAGGTAGTTCTTATTGTATATAAGTAATAATTATATTCTTGTTATAAGAATGGTTTTAATAAAGATTATATAATATATATATACTGTATGTATTAGTAATAATAAAAATTTTAGAACCATTACCTGTTATTTTATGAATAACTTATAATTTATTGAAGGTGGATTTATCCTTATTATATAACTAAGTAGTGAGAGGAGCTATAACTTATAAGCCTATATATATTAAGTATTATATATATATATAATATTATAGTATTATATAGTATTATATAGTATTTTTAGTTATGTGTACTTTATTTTATTACCTATATTATTTTTTGCACAGCAGAAAATTAAAAACTAAGTCCACTTAAGTTTATATTTTTTTTTATTTTATTTCTTCCTAGTTTGTTTTTTTTATATTATTTTCAACAATTAGTGATATTTTTAAAATAAATCGATGTTTTGATCGCACGAAATTTATTATTTTTGTAATTAATATATGTATATAAAATAAAAAAAATTCGGAAATCAGTTGATGTACTTACAAAAGTTATATTCGTCGGATGTGTCTTAATAGGACGTGTTGAATCGTAGAGTAAAATATTATTTTAAAGATTAATGTAAATGATTTATTGTTTATTAGAAATTAATGCAAATACTGATTAGAGTATTTAGTCTAAGTTTTTTTACTAACATGAATATTCAAAACCTATAATTTTTTGCAAGAAAAGAGATGTGAGAAAATTTATTTAATTAAGAAATGTCATGCGATAATGAGATGGAGAAGAAATATAAAATTTAAATTATTACTGCGCTAATGGCCATAGTTGTAAATGAGTTAAAAGGTATACAGTCTCACCCCAAAGCTATTGGTTTGCCAATATTTTGAGTTTACCTAAATACAAGTGAGATGCACTTTTTGCACACTTTATGTACTATTTTAGTCAAGATGCAAGACTGTAAGCAAAGGTTTTCAATGGTAGGTTTGATGTTTGTTCCTAAAACGGTTGTAAGTTGATGGTTTTAACTTTTTGCCGTGAGGTATATATATTAATTAATTTATATTGTATATATTATATATATATATTGTATTATATAGTACTATTATATATTATATATTTTATAATTATGTATATAATTATATATATATTATTATATATATATATTATATCATATATATAATAATATATATATATATATATATATATGATAGCAATATATAGATTATAGAATATTAATATCAGATTATTTATATCTCAGATCTCGGGCGTTGCGCCTATGGCGCACTAACAATTTGTAGGCGCAGAAAGGCGCATAGAGCGGCAACAATTTTTAAAAGGCGGACTAAGCATAAAGGCGGCAAACGCAGCCTAATTTGTCTCCTCGCTTGCCTTATAGCTGCGTCTATTAATGGGAACAGGGACGGAGCGGGATGGGTTTTTGTGGTAACGCTGGTAAGAAGTTTAGAACTTATGAAGCGTGCAAAACTTTTGTTTAGTCATTGCCGCGTAAAGAACCAGTGTTAGAAAACTTTATATATATAGTATTATATATATAAGTATATATATATATATAGATAGTAGAATAATATAGTATATATATATATATATGATGATATAGTATATATATATATATAATATAATATATATATATATATATATATATATACTAGTTTTCACAATCTGCAATAAATTGGCAAGACGTATGGCTCCTTGAAAATTTTTTAACTTCTTCAACTATCTCTCGGGCTGAACCTCCTGGGGGAAACATGGATCACAAGAAACATGGAGGAGGAAGAGGGACCATGTAGATATTAGTTTACGTGGTGGTGTTTAAATTGACATAAATTAATAAATTTTGTTTTGGTTTTTTCGCTTCATAAAAGCAGTGGCGTTTTTATTTATCGACTAGAAGTTTACTTTGGCAATAACATTCGCAAACCAGCCACGCGGCCGGCGAAAGGTCGCAAGGCCGCAAAGGCGCATAGGCGCAAAAGCGAATAGCTATTAATAGAATTGAGGAAAATATATTTGGAATTTACGTTGATAAATATTCTTTTGGGTTTAAAGTCAGAATGAAACAAAACAAAAGGGGATCATGCAGCCAAGCGTATTCCTGATATTTATTATATTATTAGTTTTTGAATAATTTAATATGTGTATATATATGATATATATATATATATTGGTTTAGTATTAATTATATTATATTCATAATGTTATGGTATATATATATACTAATAGATATAATAATATATATATATATATATAGGTATATTCCGTTTCGGGCAGCGTAACTAACAGTCCGGATCAGTATAGTTTAAGGGGCCTAGTTTACGGCACAGTTCGGATCTTATTATGTTAAAGTTTTGTGTTTAGGTTTGTGCTACTTTTTTTTACGGCCAGTGTAGTTGCCTAATATTTGGTGAAAGGTTAAGTTGGCTGTTTTTAATTCGGCACAGTGGGATCATAATTTAACAGGTTAGTGGCTAGTTTGTTTTATCCATACTATTCTTGGCTGGCAGTTTGATATTTACTTAATTTTAGGTTGTTAGGTTGCTTTTAATTGTCTTTTATAAAAGGGGTAATTTCTTTAATGAGGAAAGGCTAAAAATGGAGATTAAAAACTTATTGTTTAAGAGTCTTTTATCCAGTTATTTTTTAATTATATTAATATTATGGATATATATATTGTATAAATATATATATATTAAGGTTATAATATAGTATATATATATATTTTTATAATATTAGTTACACTTATATATAGAATTATTTTTATTTATATATATTATTTTATATTATTTTTATATATATATTATTTTATATTATTCTATTATTTTGGGTAGAGCTATATCTATTTTCGTTATTTTATATTATTGCTTTTGGGTATATATTATAATTATATATTATTATTTTTATATATATTATTTATATATATGGTATATATTATATATATATATATTATATATATTATATATACTTGTATATATATATTTTATTTATATTATATATTATATATAATATATATTATATATATATATATATAATTATATTATTTTTTATTATAGTATTATTAGTTTTTATTACTATGATATATAATATATATATATATATGGAGTTATATAGGTATATAGTAATATATATTATAGATTTATATATATATATTTGGTATTATATATTACCTATATTTTAATGTATATATACTATGTATCGATATTTACCTTAAATAACGTATCCTAAAGTAATTCCATATAATGAAGTTAATCGATTTTCGATTTAATCGAACCCAACAAAAATCGAAAATGGACTCCAAAAAAATTAGAGTTCACTTGTGTTTTACGCGAGGGTATGGTTTTACCTATATTAATATATATATTATATATTTTTATAGTATATTATAATATAGTATAGAGTAAGGTTATGGTTATATATATATTTTATGGGTATAAATAGGTATATATATATTTATATATATTTTATGGAAATTTATACTTATATTTATTATTTTATATGAGTTTATTAATAATATTATTTGTATATATTATAATATGTATGATTAGATAATAGATATATATTTGGTATAGTATATAATATATATATTTATAGTAGTATTATATATATGTATATAATGAGATATATATATATATTTATTTATTATATTATATATAGTTATATATATAGTTATATATATTATTATTTTTAAGAATATAATTATTTGTATATTAATAATATATATAGTATTTTGATTTATTTGTATATATTTTATATTATATAATATTTTTTAGTTATTATATAGGGTAGTTATGTATAATGTTAATTAGTGATGATATATGTAGGTTAGTTATATAATATTTATTGATTATTATAATATATATATATATATATTATATATATAGGGGTATATATATATCATTATATATCGGGTGTATTTATTTATTTAATATATTTTATAAAGGAGGATATTATAAAAAGTGTTTAGTTTACGGAAGTAAGACTAATGAAGTCTAAAGGTCGTCTGAACTTGGAAACTCTAAAGTAAGACTGAAGAAAGTAAGAGTATGTAAGTTAGTTCTTCAGAGCGGTATCGCGCGTGCGCGATTCGGCGGTATTTTTAATGCATTCAATCGTTTAAGATGATATATTTTAAATGACTTGGTAATACACTCCGGAATGAGATTTTTAATTATCGGATTACCATCGTGAAATTGACAATTATATTTTATAATCTTTAAACTTTCTTTCTGTGGTATAGTTATTGTAACATCCCATATGACTAACAGGTTTTTGTGTCAACTAAATATTCTCAAGCGGTCTTTATAAAATATTTAGGAGTGAATTAAATAAAGTTTTATCACAGCCGGTAGGACCAGACACAAGAACACGTTAGCAGGACTCACCGGAATATATAAATTTCCTTCAACGTCCTATGGTGTTCTTCCTTCAGTAACAACCTGTAACTACAAATAAAAAATTAATATATTTTTATTTATTATTATTTATATATTTTAATTATTATATAATTATATTATATATTTTTATTATTCTTATATTATTATATTTATATTATATATATAATATTTATTATATATATATATATATATATATATATATATATAATATATTATTGTTTATTTTTGTTACTTTGGACCTACTAATAAAACCATTTTCTGAGCCACCTTGTATCTATCGCGGGTAAGGTCTATATGGTTCCTCCGTCTCCCAATAAGTGATCCAGAATAATAAGTGCAGCAGGTTTTTTTGCAGTAATTATTATTAAAGTATCATATACGAACAATATTAATATGAGTCAATCTTTTACCCAACAAAATCCTATCTGGCTAGCCAAATAAATTTATTAATGTTAATTAAATTGATAATAAATCAAAGGTTTATAGATCATAAACCCCAAGTTGTCAATAAGTTTTATATATAAATTAAATATTCAATAATATTTCTTATTCATAATCATTAAAAATATCAAAATTAATAAGTCAATAATTAATACAATAAATAATATCCCACGGAATATCAAATAAGTTTCACTTCAAATAACCAGTTTGGGCTAGACCTTATTCTTGTTAATATTCAGACACCGAGACTCGGGACTCAAATATCTTATATGGATGTCTGGGTTTTGGTTTGGAGTAACAAACATCTATGTGGTTGATATTATTGAATACTTTTCAAGTATTTAACCTAGGGTTATCCCTAATTAAATCTCCACAACTGGGTCCACTCTGTTTATTTCGTACAGTTATTTATGTTTATTATTAAAGGGCACTTTAAATGTCTAGTAGGAAACTTAAACAACAAATGAATCTTCCCTTTTTGTTCCCGTTTGAAGGTGGGTGAAGTCACTTTCAGTATCCCTCCCAATATACCAGTGTAAAGGTGTTGGGAGACTAACTCAATGTATTTGCGCTTATGATGGCATTGCATTCTCTCTTCAGCTTATGACTATATTCGTTGTTCTCTATGTGAAGGAATTCTACTTGCTATATTGTGCATCCCTGCGCGGCGTATACACGAACGTATGCTATTGTGTAGCGTATTGGTAGAGAGAGTCGCTTTTTTTTAACGGGCAGTGAAGTTGGGTGGTGTGTAGTACTACTCGGAATGCACCCTCCCAATCCAGTGAAGGTTTGGGGGAGGGAGTACACTCAAGTACCGTCCCAATCCAGTGAAGGTGGGGGAGTATCACCTCAAGGGAGCCTTGCTTTGCCCGAATCCAGTGAAGACAACCTTAGAATTCAAAAACCTGTCTACCGTTCCCCGTTGGTTTATGTGCCGGTGAATTGATCCTTGAGAGCCACACGGGTTATACTCAGTCGTTTGGCGTATCAAGTTGGCCGCAAGGGTTCAGCAATGTAAGCCGAACCATAAATTATTTAGCCATGGTGGTGATCAAATGTTCCGCAGACGAGAGGAGAGCGAACCCAATAATATGGCTCCATGGTTGGGATCAGGTTCCAGCGAAATGTTCTGAGGGTACCAAAATAATTTCGCAGGTTGGGATCAGGATTTCCGAGGCAAAAAGCGAAACCTTAAAATAATTCCATGGTTGGAGATCAGGTTCCGCGGCAAGAGCGAAACGCAAATATCTTTCAGTGTTTGGTGATCAGGTTTCTCAGGGCGACATTAAATGTTTGGCGTAGTCCCAGTATCCCGCTTTTTCCGGTATCCACTCGGCGGATTTTTGTATTTTTTTTGTTATAGTTCCTCTATTGTTAGGTTCGGTCCTGGGTATTTGTCCCTTGAAATAATGAGAAGCCCTAGGGGTCAAGTATATTTTATACATAGTATACAAATAATAATAATAATAATAATAATGAGTTCATAAATTAGCTATAGATAATTAATAATAATATAAATAAATAATAATTATATTATATGGAATTAATAATTTAATAATAATAATATATTAGTTATATATCATGACATATATATATATACTAGTAATATTAATTAATAAGGATTAATTAATTACTGAACTAAATCGCCGAGGAATAATAAATAATAATTATAATAATAATAATTTATAGATCATCCGGATACTCCGTGGAGAATCGTAACAGTAATAATAAATAATAAATAATGAGAGAGAGAATTTATTAACTAATATTAATTATATTTAACTAATAATTATAAGGCTATAGATATATAATAATAAATAGTAAAACATCAATATTATAAATATTAATAATAAATTAATATAAATAAATTTGAGATGTAAGTTAGATAATAGTGTCACCAGATAAAATTTCTTAAATCTGAGCGATGTTAATTAATAATATAATATATAATATAAATATTAATAATAATATAAAATAATAATAGTAATAATTGGAATTACATTATATTAATAATATAATAATAATAATATAATATCATTTTTAAATGAATTAATAAATAATAATAAGAGGTAATAATTTGAAATTAAAACCTCTAACATAATTTCGCCCTTCACACACTTGCGCGGCATCACGTACAGTCATGCGATGAAAAGCATAAACAAACATACAGGTAAAAACAAAGGAGATATATATATATATATATATAGAATGCACTATTAATTTGAATATATATATCTAAGTATATAATATAATTATAGAAAATATAATATGTTATTACTATTTTAGATAATATTATTATATATAGTTCAAAATAAGTTATAAATGTATAACTAATAATAATAATAAAAATAATTTTATTAATTAATAATATTTTTGATATTTTATTATCTATATTAATTTAAATAATTTATAATTATATAATAGTTAATTAATAATTATATATAATAATAATTTTTTTATAATTATATTTAATAATAATATATATAATATATATATAAAATAATAATAATAATAATAATAATAATAATAATAATAATAATAATAATAATAATAATAATAATAATAATAATAATAATAATAATAATAATAAATAAATAAATAAACTTTCCTACAACCTTTGTTCCATACACTATTCTTTCCTCGCACAAATTTAAACCCTCTAGCAACTCGTATTTTAACCCTACACTCCAGAATCTCTAACTCCACCTCTAACCTTGCTTTTCTAATTTTCTCCGCAAGACTTGGGGCAAAATTTTTCCGGTTACTAAACGGTAAATGTTTCCACAAAACAACCTAGTAACATTCCAATAACAGTCTCCTATAAAAACAACCCTGGTACAACCCGATGGTAACTTGATCACGAAAAATAGCATCGTAACGCTTCAATAACAATTTCTTAACTCAAACCTCGTAAAAATCTTTTAAAATCTACTTTGAAATATGCCACGACTTGCCTTTTCAAGATTTTCCATCTTAACTCCTCGATCCTAATTTTAACATCCTGAATTTAAAAACTTTAGCAAAATGACTGCAAACTTCCCATTTAGTTGTAACCTGCGAAATAATAGTTTACTTACCAAGCTTACGGGAATTGACGACCTCGATTCTGGTTTCCACGAAACCTAACTCCAATAAGTTTTTGCGAACTATAAACCTTGAATCCGAACTTTTTATTTCTTTATAGACACTTATGACAGTTTCACATTTAGGGTATCACACACACCAGTTTCCGTGACTTTCAATTTCCTTGACAAATGAAAAATGAGCATTTTCCTTTAGTCCACGCGCAGCTCTTAGTTACTTGGTTAATTCAATATCAGTCCGCCATATAACTCCCCCTCCAAGATTGTGCTACAATCTTAAAAAGAAAAAAAATATATACCAGCGCCAACCATCTACCTTACTCCATCCTTCCAGTTGATGCACTCCATCGTGCTTCGGTCCTTTTCTCATACTCTATAGCCCTCCTCATTACGTTTGGCTGTTCCGGTACCGATCCTCTTGACCTTGTGAACGGTGCCCTGTACAGATCCTCTGGTTCTAATGCACTCCGTTTCTGTTGTCTAGCACTTGTTCCAATCATCATAGCGTCCAGGACTTCACCTACTTCTACAAGCTCATCATAAATAGACCTTGGTCTATATTCCGAACCTTCAGGGCTAGTCACCTTGATATTAAATTCTCCTACCTCCTCCACCTGTTCCTCCACCTGGTCTTCCTCGTGTGTCTCAAAGTTTGTTTCTTGGTTCTCAGTAGGTACTACCTCCTGGTTTTCAATTGAATCCACTACCTTGTCTAAACTTATATCCGTTTCCTCCTCACTCTCGTCGCTGACCCTAACTCCGAACGTGTAGCTATCTTTTGGAACCCTCCTGATCTCTCAAATGCTTCAAAGTCATATCCGCTCTCCTGGTCATTATCATCTCCCACCTCGTCGAACCAATCACATTCTCCACTTGTATCCTCCAGCAAAAATATCATGCTGACACTTTCCGTTTGAGTGCCTTTATTTTCACTGACCTGGGCCTCTGTCTGCACCGACACACTTCTTCTACCAGTTACTCCCTGTAATGCCATTGTATAACACCCCCCATGCCTGATTCTTGCCCCTTTGTTTCTTTTATGCTTTTGCCCCATGTGTTAGCCCCGTCCAACCCATGGTACATGGACTATGCTTTCTTCTTCAGGTACCTGTTCTATCCTTTCAATTTCTCCCTGGCATTCCCTTCTTTTTGCTCCGGGTCTACCTCCTCACTCTGGAAATACTGTCTTAAGGTATTCCGGGAGATTCGCCCACACCTTTAGAGTAATGTACCCTGGCTACCTTTGATTTTCCCTTTATGTCATACGACATTCCTCCGGATATGACCTTTGTGTTTATGTACAATTTTATATTTCTTGCCTAATTTTTTGCCTAAATTCCTATCAACCGTGACAACCTTCCTTTTAACCCTTACTCCCACCGAATACGGCAACCAATTAGGGTGTCCTTCCTGCCATTTTTTCCTGTTGACTCCTCGGGATTGATATCACCTTCCCTTTCATGCCTTTGCACGTGAGCCCTATTGCAGAGAACATTCCAAACCTGCATGCTTCGTACCATTGTAAACTAGCACTGTCCTTGTCAAGGAAGTATCCCAATCAGCACATTCTTCCATGATGTTCCTAAGAACTCGGCAAAAGTTCTATTGGCGCGTTTACCAGCCCCGTTACTTGCTGGCTTGTAAGGACTGCTGTAGGTGTGTCCAATCTCGTTCAATTCCACAACATTTCTCAAACCTGCCAATTCTAAACCTCTACCCTGCTTTTCAGTAGTACTTTGTAGGTATCTCACAAAGTTGGTAACATTTCAACAATGAAAGCGTCAAATCTACACTCTTTTGCCGATTTATCCCTTTAGGGGCCTCTACCATACACTTACTGCAATGATCTACTGCTACTAACATGCCACATTCCCTTTTCGGCTTCGGCATCGCCATTACGTCTACTGCCACACCAGCTCGAAGGGGTTCTTAACTTCTATATTCCAGATGGGCGGGAATATAACCTGATGGTCGATCTTGTATAATTGGCATTTAGGGCATGTCCAACATACTTCCTGCACCACCGAACGAAATTCTTGGATGCCATACGTGTTTGGACATCAGGTCTAACAATTTATCTCAACCAATATGTGCCATATTCCGGTGGGTTATGACACATACACTCACCAGCTGTTTAAACCCAATAACTGTACTAGCTTGCCCAGTTCCCGTTCTCTTCACCAAGATTGACATGTTCATTAAAAAATCATCCCGGTATCTAAAAAATTCCTTTAATATTTTATCCTTTTTGGTTAGTACCTGTTTCCTCTTAACCTTTTCCTGCAACATCCTTACCACCTCTGACTTTTGCTGAAGATCAATAATGTCCTGTGCTGACAGTACATTACCCTCTTTTCCACCTTGACTTGTTATATTGAATGCTTCTATTGTCGCCAGAAATGAATCGCTCACATCAGCTGCGTCATTTCCATGACACACTATTCCTTCACCAAAGTCCAATGCCACTTCTACCTCCACCAGATAATTCATTCCTAAAAACATACATGCTGGAATAAACCCGTCCGGTATTACCACTAATGGAAACAACACCCTTTTGTAGCAAGTACTAATTTCCACTTCCACTGCCTGGTTACATTTCACAATGTCCTGAGCCACTCCGTTTAGTACCAAGTCTACTGTCCAATTCCTTAGGATATGTCCAAAATTGTTTAAATCATCAACCACGCTTTTCTGGAGCAAACTAATTACTGAACCCGTGTCTAAAAATGAAAACTTGCCCACCTCACCAATAAAACTTCTTGCCAAGTTACTCCTCTCAATACATGATTGCAACTTAACCTGGACTTCTGTTGTCTTTCCCGCATCATAAAGTTAATTCCTAATTTTTCATTCGTACTGTCGTTCTCTGACTCCTCTTCCTGCTGTGATTCTTCTTTGGTCGGACGCTCGACCACCATAATGTTTTCCATACACCTGTTGAACGTACCATCATCCCTCAAAGGGTTAAAGTGTGTTCCGCCACGCACCTGTATGTAAACGTCTTTCAAATCGTCTTCCTCTCTTACCCTGGGTCCGATATACTTTACTGAATAGCACATGTGATGGTGTAACTAGATTATTACTCTAAACAAGTCACTAGCTCCGGTATTGGTTATCTACCAGGTAACAGTAATGCCTTTAAATACTTCAGCATCTTCCGTTGTCGTCCTATTCGGTATAATTTCTGCTTATCCCATAATGTAGTTGCTAAGTTGTCTCTCAAAGCCTTTGTAGGATCCCTCTTCCAGGTTCCTAACCTGGGCGTTCTCCAAAACAACTTGTACGCTGACAAACAGTGCGTGTGTCTCCACCGGGGACCTTCCTTTACCATGAAAACCCTTTGGCAAAGCATCCAGATCTACCGGTGCTTCAACTCTCCCTTATCATCCTTCCTGTTACACCTGGAACATGCATCTGCAAAGATGTTTTTCTTTTCCTGGATAGTATTGCATCTCAAAACTGTATTCTCACGTCATTCAACACTCGTGCCAGCTTACTTTAAATAATTTCATCTTGCGTAGGTAAACCAATGGCCGATGGTTCGTAAATAAAATAAACTCCTTCCCTAATAAGAATGGCCTGAAACTTTTAATTCCCCTTAAATCTTATTGCCAGGGACTTCAATGGTTGACGCATTCATCTCGCACGCATTGAAAGAGGCGAGTTAAAATGGGATATGACACTCCTCGGGTCACCTTATTTTGG
>JABUQX010128081.1:0-5000 GCA_015478945.1 Trachelipus rathkii
TAAATTGTTGATAAGTGCACTACCACACACACAACATACTCCATATACCCCATTAATTTAATTATATCATTTCACCGAATATGGCACAAACATAACTCACTTTTAAGTGAAATTATATGCGGATAAAATATAATTATTGAAAAACAGCACAATTGAAAATGTTTCCTTAAAAAACGGATTAAATATTTCTCACAAACATAGTCTAATTTATTATTATTTTATAATTAGATTATAATTATTAATTATAAATTTATTAATTATTATATAAACCAGGAAATAAACTACAAGAATAAGATGTTAATTACATTATACCTTGTGCTGCTATGCTATATTGTAACTGATTTCATGTTCCTAATATTTGAGTTATCATTGAAAAGTGATAATATTATTATTACTTCATTAAATATATATTCATATTATTAATTATCTATTTTACTTAACATTTAATGTTCATTTATTTTATCATATGTTATATAATTTAATTCTTAATAACTATTTATTATTTTTACTCTCATTCTATCAGTTTTCTTATTTATTATGTCAGTTTTTAGCCATGAGGCTTTTCTAAACTATTTTATTCATTTTATTTTCTTTCTTATTTATTTATATTTTTCACTTTTACTATTTTAATTTCTCCTTTGTAGATTTGTTTATCGTATTATACAAGTATTTAACTATATTCCAATTTGTCTTGTTATCCTTCTTTGTTCATCATATATCAGACTGGTAAATTTTGTTTTTTTTGATGTTGATGGTTGATCTCTGAATCTTTCTTCCTGTTTTTGTCTCGCCTCTACATTATCAGGCACTTTTGTTTTTTTTTATCTTTTAATAATTTTTATTAAAGTATTATGAAGAGTTCCTTATTCACACCTGCCACATGTTTTTAATCTATAATGATCTTATTTTTAATACATTATTCTTAATTTGGTGAGTTCTTTTATTTTATTTGTGAATTATAGGTTTTTTTTTCATCTTTTGTTCTTTAACGTCCTTAAGGCCTTACCCCCTCTAAATCCATATTATTATTTATTAATATATAACAATTATTTTCACCACCTACTAGGATTTAGGAACCCCATTTAACAATTGGTTTTTTAATGAATTCAATTCTACTTCTTCCATCAACTAGTGACAATTCATACACATTACTTGACATCAGAACTTTTGTGCTCGAAAGGATTAAAGAGAAAACATTTCAAACCTTCTTTAATATATTGGGAACATTATCCCTTAAATTTTATTTTAAATACAATTAAAGGTTTACCTACTTTCCAATTATAGAATAGCATTACGCTATACTTCAATATATAGTATATAGTCTAATATATCTAAACGTACCTTAGTATATTATACTATCATCACTAATAGCTCATAACTACCTATATTATAATAGTAATTGAACACACCTTAATATATTAATATTATATAATAAAATTCGTATTATTTTGTGTTCAGATAATGTATTTATAAATAAATACATGCTACACATGTATTACTATTTATTTATTTATAATTAACTCATTTTTAATCAATATTATATTACATAGGTTATACCCTATACATTAAGTAAGTAGATTAGAAAATGAGTTAAATATCAGTCAATCTGAGAGGTCAAATTACGGCATTCAAATTTGAGTTTTATTACTCTCAAAATTCGTACTCATACAGTCATATATTTTTTGCACCTGAGAGATCTCAGAGTTTACTCCTAATTATATACTTTACTTTAATAATATATACCTACCTATTACGTATCCTATATATATATATATATAATATAATATATATAATATATACTATAATATATATTAATTATATTAATAATATATATATATATAATATATATATAATAATATATATATATATACTAATATTTTAGATAAGTAAGTTTCTACTTTAAAATTATATTTTATCCAAAAAAAATATAATACATAATTACTATATAATATATTTATATTAATATCTACTATACTAAGGAGAGGTCGTTATAATAATATATAATAATAATTTAATATTACATCCCTCACACTTTAAATATATATATACATGCATATACATATTATTAATATATACTTATATTTATATATATATATATCATCATATAATATATTTATATCACCACCTACTACATATATATGATACTAACTTATTTTTACGACAGAACAACTGTTTAGTCTGTATTATTTTTCTTTGAGTATGAATACATTGAGAAAAGTGCCACCTAACCTTCATCACCCTAAACCTATAAGTATCACTGTATTACAGTAATAGTTAAGTCAATATATCTACGTGCGATTGTATGTACTAGTAAACTTTAAAACTTTATAAGCAATCCGTATCCGTCAACTTATTTAATTTCTCTTTATAATATCTCTATGCTATAAATGTCAGTGTAATGCTATAATTATTTATATTATGACCATTGTTATTCGAGTTATACTAGTATTAAAGGTGTAATGGATATTTGGGTTCAGAAGAAATAATATATTAGCTTTCCTAATACATTATCCAATAAAAACAGGAAATATTAATTTTATAATATTTACTAATATTCTCAACTTTTCATATGTAGAATATATAAATTTCAATAATACATAATTAATACTACACTTTCTTAAGTCATTTATAAATGTTAATTATTCAACACACAACTAACTCACAGATAAATAAAAAATCATAATTATAATATAATTTTTAAATATAATAATTCCTCTATCACTTCCGCTTGCTAGTAATTTTCGTTCTCCGCAGTGTTAGCTCAAATATGCTAAAAAATAACATCAAACAAGAAAAATATCTTTGATTAGTGAGTCAGTTAATATCCTTGTGATTTTCGAGATTTTGTGGGAGTGCTCGGACACTACATTATTTATCTAAGATCTACTAGTAAATGAACTTTATGTACACCCTGATAACGAGATTGATCGATATTGTTGAAATCTTTTCGCATATCGACTATTTCACGGAGGTATTTATAATAAGTTCTGCAAACTCCTTCTAACCACACCTTCAGTCGGTTCTCCGCTAACATTATCGTGCCGCGCGGATGGAACCCTCTTTTCTTACACTGATCTTCATGAACTCACTCGAAATACACTCTCAATCTACACAAATGAGTTCGTTTGCGTTATCTACTTTCTATTATCTCCTCAAAATACCTCCTCACCGGGATGTATCACAATGGTCTCCACCTAACATCCTATTGCACTTAAGTACCACTCGTACTGTCTATTGAGAAGCTGTAAGACGAGAGTTTGTAACATAATATTATTCCAAAGTTCTGGATTTCCTCTCGCGAGAATACAAAATGTACTTGCAAAGATTCTCACTTTGAAAATACTTACGATTCTAATTGAACCGCAATCGTGAGGTAAATAATATAAACCTCAAAACCGTGTAGTGGTATCCTCTTGCTTATGTGTAAAACTAGTGAGCGTTTAGAGCGTATATTGTTCGTTATGTACTTTTAAGATATGTCTCGGGAGATGAAAAGAAATAGTAAAAAATAAGAAAACAAGGCCAAAAAAATTCAGATAAGACTCAACAAAAAAAAAGAGAACTGATTTATTGTCTGAGATAAATATCATATGATTGGGCACTTACTCTCATCTTTTCCATTCCGTAACACGTATGCATTCACATTGAAAAATATGAATCTCTATTCCATATAGAAAGAAGAGTCTAGAAACACCATATCATACTGAGACGTGTCAACTAACAAGAGCGAGAAATGTGTAGAATATATTATGAAAAATGAAACACGAGCTCTCATGCTGCTTAATCAAGCCTGCAATTTGCAGCTCTAGCTAAGTGTGTCTGACGGGAAGCAATTGCGCACAACACAGCGAATATACTAGAAAAAGCTTCAAAGAAGCATGAGTAGAACCCTTTGGTGGAAAAAGCTATCTGGAGAAGAGTTGTGTTCACACATGCGATATAGCTCAAAAAGAACATATATCTTATTCGCTTTTATAGTAAGATCAAACTTATCTAGAAAACAAAGATTATTTATTTTGTTTTATACTAAGATTGAGAGGAGATATCAGTATAGCTGTAAAGAGATATGGTAGTTGATTCTTGGTGTACATTCTGATTCGGCCTAATATTGAACTGGTATAACATATACCACTCAATTGGATCCTACATAAACATTGAGTCTTTCTATTCAGCCTTTATTAATGCTTCACATTATTCTTGAGGTTTATACAAGTTAATTATGTGCAGAATCTTTTATACCGGATACAAAAAATTATATAATTGGTTAATTTATTATCGAAATTATCTTGGTAATTTACTTATTTCTCAGGCCTTTTGCTTACGCATTATACCATATCCACTAAATTTCGAGAACATCACTAAATCATTATATATATATATTTAATATATATTAATATATACTATTAATATATATATAATTAATATATATATATATAATATAATATTATATACATATATATATATAATATAATACATAATTAATATATATATATTATATATATATAATATATATATATATATATTTATATATTATAATATATCATATATCTATATATATATATAAAATACCCTTCTTTAATAATATAATTAATATTTCTCTATTCATCATTGTTCATCATATAAAACAACAAAAAATTAAATAATAACGAATAAATGTACGATAAGTAACACGCATCTAAAGGCCCTTACTCAACTATACCTACAATTTGGCTATATAAATACTATAAAGCATATATAGTAATTTATACTTGTATATCTAGTGAAGTCTATTATCATCTAATCTCTATCAATAAGTACATAATTATATGTCTAACTATGTTATTTATTCGTACTGCGTACGGAGTATGCTCAACACTAAAGTATCATATATATAATATAATACTATTAAATATATATTTCATATATATTACTATTAATAAATATATATAAATTCATATTAAATTAGTAGAGAGCCATGAGCGAAGAGAGTGTAGAGAGATTGATGATTTAGTAGATTGGTG
>JABUQX010128081.1:12500-15780 GCA_015478945.1 Trachelipus rathkii
GAATAGATATTTTGGGGATGAGGTCATTAGTAAGGAGTAGGTAATTGGTAGAGTGTGAAAGTTGAAAAATAGTAAACCTGCATGTATAGATGAAATTATTGGTGAAATGATGAAGAACGGAGGCAAGATGGTGATTGATTGGACTTGGAAGTTGTGTAACAAAACGTTTATGAAGGGTATAGGTGGATTTCCTTTCAGCTCATCGTGGTCAGGTGGTAACACGCCTTATTTACCAACATTGAAGGAGAGGGTTCAAAACAAAAAACTCTCAATGAGTGAAATGCCTAGGGATATATATATATATATATATATATATTATATATATATATATATATATATATATATATATAGTATATTATATATATATATATAATATTATATATAATATATATATATATAATATATATATATATATATATTTATAAGTATATATATATATATAAATATATATATAAATAATATTAAAAATTATATATAATTATATTTAATATATATATATAATAATTATAATATATATATATATATATATATATATATATATATATATAATATATATATATATATTATAGTATATATATATATATATATATATATATATATATGAAATTTTCGCAGGTTCTGAGAAAAGAAAGTGAATCAGCCCTAGCCCTTCTGGGCCTAGTGATAGCGGAAAAGAGAAGGTAGTTTCTGATCCACAATCAGAGTTGGGTCCTTCAACTTTCAAAGACGAGGTATAATGAAGAAAAACAAAAGTACTTAGGGAAATGGGGTAGGGAAATCCAGTGTTATGCCGTCTGACACAAAAAGAGAAATGCTGAAAAGAAAAATCATCGAAAGCCTCCTCCAAGTTATGATTTTGCAAAATGACGCTACACTTCTCAAAAGGAATTTATGCAGAGTTGGCTTGAAAGATACTCACCCTGGTTGGTAATATTCAAGATACTTTGAGGAACACTTCTGTCTGCATTGCGTTTCCTTTTCCCCACAAGGAACTAATACGTGAGTTTCAAGAGTTCCTTTTGTTGTGAAAAACCCTTCACGAATTCCAAGAAATATCCATGAATATTTCAGAGCCAATGTTGAAAGAAGTAGGTGGGGCCACTTAGACAGCTCACTAGCATGAGAAATCCCTTCTTGGAAGATGTAGACAAGTGGATCATGCTTAGTAACTTGACATCAAGGCCTCCTTTCAGAAAACAAAAAAGGTTAATTTTCATCTGTAATAACAACAATTATTTTTTGGGGGTACACCACCTCTACGAGATGCAGAACAACGTGAATGAATTTTCGAAGATCTAATTCGTTTGTAAATAGATTCTGAAAATAATGAGTTGAAACGCATTACAAGTGGGGTTAAAAATGCTACTTATATTTCACGAAGAATATAAAATGAATTTATTGATCTGTGTGGGAGTGTTGTGACCAACGTGATCAATGCAGATGTCAAAAAAGCATATACAACTTCTGTTTTAGCTAACGAAACATCTGATATATCTGGGAATGAGCAATTATCCATTGGAATCAGATTTTTTGATGAGACGGAAATGTGCGTTCGTGAAGAATTCATTGGATTTGCATTATTAGAAGCCATGGATGCAAAAACCATAGCAAGTGCTACTGATTGTTTTCTTGGCAAGAATGGCCTAGATCCAAACAAGTGCATTAGACAAGGTTACGATGGCTTCTCAGCTATGGCAGGGAAAGAAGGAGGAGTACAGAGAATAATGATGGAAAATAACAAAAAAAGCTTTATATTTTCATTGTGGCGAGTCATCGAACTGAATCTTGTAAAGTAAAACGGTCTGAACTCTGTATCTGAAATTCACAATACTGTATCCACTATTAAAGATATTATCAATTATTATCAATTTCTTTCGTGAATCCGGTTTGAGAAGAAAATACATACGCAGTGTATTTCAATATTCATAACACATTTTGGGGATATATATAGTGCAGGGTCTAGAAAACTTGGCAGAAGTAGGTAGCGTTGCTACAAGAGAAATATGCATTTCAGCTGTATTGTGCAGCCACAAAATCTGTTGTTTTTTTTTTTATTTCAACCCGCATTATTGCCAAATATTCTGCTTTGTTGGAACCAGTCGTGAATAATCTACATTCGAAAAGTTTAGAGCCTCTTCATGCTACGAACCATGTCCCAAGAGAATTCTTTCACTTTTGAAATACCACCGCTCAAACCGCAACGATACTGATAAAAGAAACTTACACAAGGATAAAGTAGATAGCTGGAAATCTTATGGTTGATCTTCAGCCACGAAGAGTGTTGGATCGCCAGAAATATCGCCAAATCCTCTGCTACAACGATGGAAGAATAATTGGAGAGGACTATTCTCAATACCACACCTGGATTTTTTCACTGTTTCCTTGTAGAGCAGATTTTCGGAAGAGAATTCATCAGCTTTTTTCTCCTTTATTACTTCATCCGTCGCTGATGCTTGCCCTTGCGTATAAGGAATTTGAAGAGAAAATCATAGTATTTGAAGACTTTTTTGAACTGAGAGGACTTCGATGTGAGGCTGAACTCTGGTGAATTGGAGGGAGAAGAAGCTTGACCGTAAGGAACTAAAAAAAATTATAAATAGTTGAAGTGATCAAGGAAGCAACGGCATTTTTTCAAATAATTAAAAATGCCTTACTTATATCAATAGGTCAACCATGTTCGACAAGCACAATTGAAAGAACATTCAGCACTTTGAGAAGAGTTAAAATATAGACAAGGTCGACGGTGACCGAATCCAGGTTGAATGGACTTTGCCTATTGAGTGTTCACCAAAATATTAGTTTTGGAGAAGAAAGCCGAGATTGAATTGGCAGTTGTCGAAATATTTTCTGCAAATCCACGACGTCTAATATTGTCGTAGTACCAACTACTTCAAATACATAAATCGTGAGATAAATGTAACACTAGATTCTGTAGATTTTTTTGTAATTTCGTAACTTTTGTTTTGAAATATAATCATAATTTTACTATTAACATGTATATTTTAAAAGGTAAATATTATGTCAATATATGCCGTTAACCATTGGCTGACAGTGTTTGGAGAAAACTACTTTTATTTTCAATCTATTGGGCCCCCTAAACGAAAAGTTCTGCGTACACCCTTGAATATATATATATATATATATATATATATATATATATTATATATATATATATAATTATATTATATATTATTATATATATATTATATATATATATTATATATATATTTAATACATATATTTAATATATATATTATATTATATATATATATATATATAT
>JABUQX010128082.1:0-25766 GCA_015478945.1 Trachelipus rathkii
GGCACACCAGACACGATTATCTGTTCTGAAAAAGACATATTCAAAGATCTCTCTCTCCTCTCGTCTCCTCTCTCTCCTCTCTCTCTCTCTCTCTTCTCTCTCTCTCCTCTCTCTCTCTCTCTCTCTCTCCTCAACTCATCTTTGAACAAATAGTATTATATTTTTAAGCTCGTTAAAGTTTTTCTGTTTCAGATCTTCGATGAACAAAAGATACATTGTTTTTATGGTTTATATATATAAATATATATATATAACGTATAAAAATAATATATATAAGCTAACATATATATATATAGTACTACTATTTATATATATATATATTATAGTTATAATAATTAGTAATTATATATAATACGTATATAGGATCTATTATATATAAAGTGGTTCCAGAAGTTGCGCACTATATAGGTTTTCGAAAAGAAAATTGATATTAATAGATAATACTTTATTTTATCATAGCACATGCTCAAATTGAGCAAACTCTACATTAAAACACGCATCTATTCTCGTCACAAAGCTGTCTTTCACACTCTGAGGGTTTCAGATTTGATACTTTTGCATTAAGTTGTTATTGCATCCCTTAAACTATCAAGGGTGCTTGGTCGATTCTGGTACACAACAGATTTGAGATGATCGCAAAGGAAATAGTCGGGGTAAGATTTGGTGATCGGGGTGGCCACTCCACGGGATATCTCCGTCCAATCCATCTGTTAGAAAAGGTCTGGACCAAGTGGTGATGCACGCAAGTTCCAAATGTGCTGGAGCTCCATCCTGCTAGTTAAAGAAGTTCTGTCACCGGCGTATGGGACCATCCTCAAGGTAATCAGACGAGAAGGTCTGCCGAAATTCTATATAGGTTTCACGGGTGATATTTTCATTGAAGAAGCATGGGTCAATGATTTCCTCCTCCCAGATTCCAGCCCACAACATGATCCTCGGGTTGTGCTGTTGGTGTCCTTCCTCGATCCAACGTAGATTGTTATCTGACCAATATAGCATATTGTGCCGGTTCACCTGGCCATTCAAATGAAAAAGACTTCATCAATGTAAAATATTGATGAATCAATGTGTGCGCGCATCCATTCAAAAAATTCCATCCGCCTATCTGTGTCATCATTATGTAAAGCTTGTACAAGATGTAATTTGTACGGATGAAATTTGTACGTCATGAGAATACGATGAACTGATGATTTTCTTATGTTTACCTCCTGGCTTACTCTTCTGACTGATTTTACAGAATTTTTCACGACATTCACCAAAACTACAGTGGATGTTTCTTCATCAGTTGCACTCTTTGGCCGTCCACATCTCGGACGGCAAGCAACTGAGCCAGTCTTGCGAGCGCCCGCTCTTTGATTCCAAACGACAGATAGTTGATATAGCTCAGTGGATGGTGTCTCCTCAGGGGGTGGCTTCGCAGTGATTCTAGCAGCAAATCTGAGCGGTGGTTATTAGCCCCTTTCTCCAAGATCATGAAAACAAGTTTGAATTCTTTTAAGCTTAGTTTCTTAGCCATAATGCAATCTGAAAGCAGATAATAAATTGCGTCAATATATTTTTTCTAAAAACTGTATGGTGCGCGACTTCTGGGACAACTATATATATACTATTATATATATATATAGTAGGATATATATATTATATAGATTATATATAAGTAATAATATATAATGTTATACTATTATATTATATATATATATATAATATATATATTATGTATTACTATATAGTGATATATATATATTTATTTATATGTTATATATAGATATAATATATTATACTTATATATATTATACTATTAATATATTATTATATAATATATTACTATATTAATTATATATATATATTATGTATATATATGCTGATCTTACTTGGATGTGCCAAACATGAAAAACAAGTTTAGCTTCTCGGGCACTCCTATATATATATTAGGCATATAGATATATATATAATATACTATATATATATATATATTATAGTATATATAGTATAATTTAATAATATTATATAGTTTAATAGTAAATATATAATTGAATATATCTATATATATACATCTATATATAAGTATATATATATATATATATATAGTACTATAAGTAATATATATATATATATATACATATATACATATATATATATATATATACTATATTACACATATATAATAGTATTTAAATCTCCTACTATATATATATTATATAGTATGATATATCATAATTTTATACAGAATATATATATATATATATATAGTTATTACTATAGTATAGATTATAGTATATATATACATTAGATATCTATATATATAATACATAATAATATAATTATATACTAATATAATATATATATATATAAATATATAATATATATTATAACTAAATATAATATATAATTATATATAAGATTACTAAGATATATATATAAGGTAGTACAAATAATTTATATATATATAATTAGGTATAGAGTATAACTAGTATATACTAGGATATAGTATATTATATATATTCTATTTATTATATGAAGATATTATATATTATATAATATGAATTATATAGATATAGTATATATATATTTTATAAGATATAGACTATACACGTATACTATAGTAAAGCTATAAATAAATTTATTGATTTATTATATATTATATATAGTTTTAAGGGTATTACTGGTATATAAATATTAAAATACTTTAAGGGCTAGTATAAACTATTAATATATATTTTTATAATCTTATTATATATAATATATATACTATATTATACTAATTATAAACTGTACGATTCAAGATATAGTTTATATATATTTAAACTTAAAGGTTATAATTTATATATATAATAATAATATATATATATTATGCAACTTGCTATAGGGCCAGTTATGTAGTTAGACTCTTGGTCTATCCAACATTTGAAAACAGTTGAATTTCTTCTAAGCTTATTTCAGCCAAATGCAATCTGAAAGCAGATAAAAAATTTTGTTAATGTATTTTTCTTGAAAACTAGTAGGGTAGCGTGCGATCTACTTGGACACCCATACTAATATATATATATATAATATATACTTTATTATATATTATATATATATACGGTATTATAGTATCAGTGATTAACTATTAAGAAGATTGGATGTTTTATATATATAATATGTATATATATATATATGTGTGGTTATAAGTAGCGTTAGTTACTATGAATTATTAAATACAATAGTATACTGATATATATAGTATATTATATATATATATATGCTAACTCTGAAATCAGTAGTAAAGTATCATATATATATATATATATACTCAGTAGTCATATATATATATAATATATATCATATATTATATATAGTTTATATCATAGATTATATATATTGTCGTTGTGTAAGATATATATATATATATATATATATTTAATATTTATATAATATTTTATAATAGTATAATAAAATATAAATTATATATATATTATATATATATATATATATATTATATATATATAAATAATATATAGAATAGGTAGATCACCTATCCAACTACTATATTGAATCTAGACATATACTCATTTAGTTATCTTTGTATAGTATATAATAGTGGTTATAGGTGAATTTATTAGTATATACGTGAGATAGTATTAATATAAATAATAATTATATTATATATTATATATATGCTACTATATTATATATATATATATTATATATATATATATATATATATTACAATATAAATATACATATATATATATATAATATATATTTATATATATAATAATGTATAAATATATTATATATACTATATATATACATATATATATATATAACTATATTATATTTATATTAATATATAGTATATATATATTATATAACTATACCATATATATATATATTATAATAATTACTATAATATAAATATTGTGTAATAATACGTTAAGTAATAGCATATAATATATAATAATATAATATATATAATATTATATATATATAATATATACTTACTTATATTATATTATATATTATATCACCATCAATCATCATCCACCTTCTTTCCCCAGGTGCGTAACATGCACGAAAAACAGAAAAGTAGTAAACAAAAGAATATGAGCAAGTCAATAGATCAAGGTAACCATTTCTATGTATATATATAATATATATATATTATAATCTATATATATATATCATATATATATATTAATATATATATATATATATAATGGTGGATGACAAACCATTGCTTATATGGAATATATACACCTATTATGTATTCAGGTACACCTAATAATCATGAAGGTATATTTTTATGTTCTATTTGTTATTGTTTTATTTTTGCAAGAAAAGAAGAGTCCTGCCACTTAGCATGAATGAAACTGGCCAATAAGCATTCATTTTGGCGCTTCGCGTGCCCAAGCTGGGGCCTTGCCGAAATGAGTAGTCGTTCAGAAGTGCCAAGATATAAGAAGAGGACACACGTTATATATTTGGCTTGCACAGAAAACCGGTTCATTAAAGATCATTTTCGAATACAAACTAACTACAACTAACTACCTTAAAATATTCAAGTGATGTATGTGATATTTTAAGTTAAGAAATAATCATTTCATGAAAATCCCTTAATTAATCATGACTGTTAAAAAATAACGAAAATTCAATCAAGTTTTTTTAATTAATATTATTTGTTGAGGTAGTAGGCCACTTAATTAATCCTATCACTTTACACGCATGCGCACACACACAAACATACGTACACCCCCACACACCCTCACACCTACATACACACACACACATATTAATATATCTATTATATATATATATACTAGTATATATACTAGTATATAACTATATATATTATAAATATATACGTATATATATATATAATATAATATTATATATATTATATTAATATAATATATATATATATAAATATATTTCCTTTGGTCCAATGAATCAGTGCCTACTTAAAATCCTTTATAGTTGCTGATACAAATTCTATATTGAGATTAATAGCTGACATGACATTATACCCCACGTCTGAAAAATTACAAATAAAATTAAATAAAGCAAAATGAAAATGGTATCATTCAGAGTCCTGGGAATGATTTCACGAACCTGCTGAAAAAAAACTGTCTCAACTTGGAGGCAAAGGCGTCTTTTATAAATTCTCATAAACTATCACAACACTGACACATAATCGAAGCACACAACAGAACAAAAAGTCTGATACGTTTGTCTTTCTGCTGAAATTTTTAAAGAATATTTGCATGTAAATATATAAAATATTATTCACTGATTATAAGAATCACAATTTTTTTTTGTGAAATTGATATATAAAGATAAAATATAAGTTCCACGAATTAAAAAAAAATTGTATCAAACAGTCCCCTAAATCAAAGATTATATCAAGCATCGGTCAATATATATATATTCACATATATACTATATTATAGTATATATATAAATATATAATATATATATATATATACATATATTATATATATATCATATATTATATATACTTATATAGTAATTGGATGAAGAGTCTCCATTTAAATTAGTATAGTATAACCAGAGTGTTGATTGAGATTCGACGAGGAGAGAGAGAGAGAGAGAGAGAGAGAGAGAGAGAGACAGAGATGAGAGAGAGAGAGAGAGAGAGAGAGGAGACGAGAGAAGAGATGAGGAGAGAGAGAGAGAGAGAGAGAGAGAGCACGAGGCTCTCTTTGCAGTGGATTTAAGTCCACTGTAATAATTTATATCGGTATTTATAGAGATTTTAATTCATTTAATTTTTTCATGCAATGCACGGCTTCAAATCTACAGTTAATTCTTAGCACGAACAAATTGTACATTTTAAAAATATTAGGTCAAATTTAATATAAATAAAAAAAAAAAAAGAAAAAAAAAAAAAAAAAAAAAAAAAAAAATGTAGATAATATTTTTAAAATATAATATTATATTATATATATATATATATATATCATTATAATACTAATATATATTATATAGTTGAATAAAACAAATTACCATATTCAAATAGATTAAATCAGATGGCCGATATACCAATGCACAGTAAGTTATATAGATTAAATTATATATATAATCTATATATCTATATAATTATATATCTATATATTATATAGTATAATATATATATTGTAAATGTTCAATTAAAACAAAAAAGTCGATAAAGATAATATAAAAAAATAACAAATAACAAATAATAGGAAAACAAAAACAAAAATAAAATACCATATAATAAAAAAAAACAAAAAACAAAAAAAACAAAAAACAAGAAAAATAAATAACAAAATAAGAAACAACAAGGAATAACTAAAGGAGGAATCTAAATGAAATCCTTCCTGAAAAGCCCTAAAATATCAACTACAAACCGAAGCCTTATTTAACAATTGCTTCACAAGACGCTCTTTGTTCACCTTTTAAACTCGATACAATGGCCGAGAGCTCCACATTATTTTACTCAATGAAGGTGTCAAAGTCAAACTATAATTGCTTGAGTTCAACGTCTTAATATAGATACCTAATGTTTTTGTAGCAACCCTATTATTAATTTTTATTGGGGCAACCCTTAATATATATTTTTAGACAACACTTCATTCGAAGAAAGGGTTTGCGTTTACCAGATTGAGATTGAGTCGATAAGCCTCTTCGGGTACGTATTATGCTTACACTTATTAATTTTATACCCGCCGGCGTATCAAATTGTTATCGCGATAGGCCGATGGGTCTTCTTTTGATTGAAACCACTTATACCGACGGTAAATTTTGTGATGGAGGTGTAATTATTATTGAGGTGGCGTGTGTATTGCCTCCATGATATTTTATGAGTGAATTTATTTGATTAAGGGCTATAGAATTTAAGGCGCTGAGATACCTTCGCAGCAGGTGTGTTGCGGAATAACCGTTGCAGGTCCGTATTAGAAAAAGTTATAGGGCTTTTCTATGGAATATAGAATGGTGGTTTGGAGGAGGTTTAGGGAGGGACAGAGTGAGGATCGCTCGTCGGGCAGGACTGGCGCTGTATGTGGCGATTTGATGGTCATGTGTGTGTTTATCTGTCCGCCGGCGCGGTGCGATATCTTCACCACTGCGGTATTTTACGTCATTTTGGATTGCGGTTCTTTGGCTATCAGCAATGGGTTGAGGGGAACGCCAGAGGAGGGCTGGAAAGTCAACAATCCAATGGGAACTAGGATTAGTAAACGAGGCCTATCCTAACAACACGTGCACGAACATGATTAACCTCCATATGTGTGTGATCGAGTAATTTACGCTAAGACCACCATTTCCGTTTAATTTCGATTGTGATGAGAGCAGAGCGTATAAAATAGGGCTTGAGGTTTTGGTTGAGGGAGTTTTTTGAGCACGAATGTGGGACAAAAGGGGCATAATTAATAAATAAACCATAGGAGAATAGAGTGTAAAAGTTGTTAAGTGGTTTGGAGGAGGGAGTAGAGGAAGGTGAGGTGAAGGGGTTATAGATGGAGTCAGCGTATGGAGGATGTTAAAGTATATACGTAAGAAAGTATAAGATTTTATTTTAGTTTTATTAGGGAGATTAGTGTAATAGTTAGTGGAGGTATAATGAGGGGGTATGAGATAAAGGTAAGGGGAGATAGAGCATAGAATAGGTTGAAGAATGAGTACTTTGAGTTGTGACTGAGTATGAACAATAAAAGTTTGTGGGTGTTCTAATTATAAGAAATAAGTATGTTATGAGTAAATCTGTGTATACAGCGGTGGCTGTAATATATATGATAGGTTGATTTAGAATACCGTGGGGTTGAAATGCCTATAAGTATATCTTAAGGAAAAAGTTGAGAAAGTTATATGAGCAATGAAAACAGGCGGGTTGTAGACTCGCGAGTGTGGTGATGTACTAATGTGTAGGAGTGTCGGTTTGTCAGTAGAAATGTTGATAAGGAATTTAAAGCAAAAGAAGGAGTGTTTTGGAGATACGACAGGAGAATTTGGTTGCGACATGCCTGGTTGAGCGGAGTGGGAATGAGCTCTGTAAGTGTCGTGATATGAATTGTGCCATGAGGGCAACATAATTTTAAGGCATGGTTTATGCCGAGGGCATTTAGGTTGGAGAAATTCTTCGGAGAACACCCAGAGCGGTTTAATGGAGACTAAAAGTGGAGGTATTCGGACTAAAATAATTTGTCTTGAGTAGAGAAAAAGCACATCTTCTCTTTCGAAAGTGCATGATATAGTTCCGTATGTAATTATGCTTTAATGCACCTGAGAGACGAGTGCATGACGTGGTGAGTTGAAAGAGGGCGCGAGGAAGAGGGTTATGAAGGAAGTGTTATTTGGCGAGGACATTGACGATCGTGCTTGAGTGTTAGAGCTAGACGATTGGTGGTGAAGTGTGTAGATGCAGTGTGTAAGACATTGATATAGAGAGGTGGTGTGAGTGAGTTTGTGCAAATTGAAAGGTGAGAGTGTATAGACTTGCTACCCTTCTCAATATTAACCCAAATAAAAATACAAAGTTTCTTTAAATTGCTAGAGAATAGGTACCCTATACAAACGGATTATGATAATTTATTATAAATATTATAATATTGTATAATAGTAGAAAGATTTAAATAATAACTATAAATTTACATTTATTTTTTATATTTATTCTATTTATATTTGTTTAACTATTATAGACACAATATATATATTTAATTTATTATTATATATAATATTATATAATATATATTAATTATATAATTTATATATATATAATATATATATTATATATATATAAATATATTATTATTATATATATATTATATATATATATTATATATATATAATATATTAATATTATTCAATAAATGTAACTTAATGATATTAATAAAAATTTTGTAAAACTTTATTTAAAAAATCATTTTTATAAATCTGTAAAAATATATATATTTTATTAAATTATATCTATACAGTAAGAGAGAGAGAGAGAGAGAGAGAGAGAGAGAGAGAGAGATGATGAGAGAGAGATATTTTTTCTCAAGAAGTGAGAAGAGACAAGAACATAATAAAATGAATGGTCCATAATTTTACAGGCATAGATGGAAATATCCCACTGAATAATTTTTTTAAATTTTCATCTGATTAAAAGATTAATTTATTTTGATAATCATATTTTAATTTTGAGAATATTTAATTTATTGATTTAATTAATTTTAATTAAATTTTAATTATTTTTTATATTATTTAGAATGTATTGTTTTAATATTTATTTATTTTATTTTTCTTAGAGATTTATATATATATATTATTATTATAAGGTCTCTTTTATCGTAATTGTAAGTTAAATCGACCAATCCTAGCGTGAAACAAATTCTTTGATTATTTCGAACCGTAATAAGACGTGGAAAGACCATGCTGTCGTTGCTACTGAAGATAAAGATTATTATCAGCTTTAATTATCCAAATATTTTTTAATCCTCATTTTATTTGAATAATTTATTACATAATTATATACTGATAATTATTATTTAATTGTTGTTTATTATGAAAATATAGTATTGTGTAGAGCACCATTTTAATATACAACTCATAATTTTAATAATATATTTATTTTTGGTATATATTTATGCTATCTAGGTTTGCGACTTTTTGAATGATTAAAGTAAACACTATGATAGTTATTCTTTTACTGGTTGCCATGTCAAGCCATAATCAGAGAATGTTAGAGAGATTATATTATTATAGAGAGAGAAGAGAGAGAGGAGTAAGAGAGAGAGAGAATAGTAGAAGAGTGAGAGAGAGAATAGATTAGATTATTAGTAGTAAGAGAGTTAAGATTGAATGAGAGAGAGTAGATAGAGTAAGAAGAAGTAGAGTGAGCAGTAATATTTATTTATATATTATATATAAGAGTTTAGTGAGAAAATTTATTAATATTTTTGCTTATATATTATTATATTATTATATATTTATTAACATATATGTTCTATGTCAAAATATATATTAAATTATATATATATATATAAATATTAAAGTATAAATTATATGTTATATTTAATTATTATTATATATATATATATTATTATATATTATTTTATGATTATTAACCCTATGTTTTGGTAGCCATGATTTAGTTTGGACTTGAAACTTGCCGAATTTATGTTACAAAAAACCCATTCTAAAATTTATCAAGTTTCTCTTTTTTCAGTTCATTTATGCAAATTATTTTTCAGCTCTCTTTACTAACAATCTATAAAACCTAATAACACACTATTCTCGCAATCACCTCAACTTAACATGAGACATCACTCTCAGGAACCAGAAATATCTTATTAATCTCTATACCAAATTTCCTCAATCACCTTTTATATCCTATATCCATTATATACCTACATTTCACCTTATATTTATTTATCTTAATTTCTCATGGCGTTATTCACCTATCATCACTTATTATTGACCTTTAAGTCATATTTATTTAACCTATTTATCTAAGGGTAACTAAAAAATTCTAATTCACACTCTTAATGTCATTATTATTCTATATCCAAGCCTAGCCTTGGAGCATTCATTATTCAGGATATAATCACTTGGCGGCAATAGTTGTTTTTCTTGACTGTGAATATATCTATTATTGATTTGCTTAACATTATGAGTGTTTCATGGATTTATGATATTAGTGTAAGCGTTCGATTATTAGTTATTGACCTGTATGTAGTATTATTACTTTTATCCTTAACTTTATTATTCCATATTCCGCCTTTAAGTGACCATATTTATCAATACATTCACACGACTTACACAACTTATATTCAACTAGCAATTTTTAGATCTTTAAATTAGGTAATTGTTTTGATGTTGGCAATAAAGAAACTTGGTTAAAATCTAATGCTACATTACTTATAAAAAATTATCATTATTATATTATTAATTATTATTATTATTGATTACATTATATTACTGATTATTATTATTATTATTATTATTATGAATTATTATTATTAATTATTATTATTTAATTATTATTTATTATTATTATTATTATATTATTATATGATTATTATAACACTAACCACACATTGTATTGCTTACTATATTAATATGACATCTTATTATTTAATTATTAACTTAATCAATATTATTATTATATTTTAATTATTATCATTATTATTATTATTATTCATTATTATTAATTATTATTATTATTGATTATTATTATTATTATTATTATTGACATTTCTGATTATTATTTGATTAATTAAATCATCACTATTTATTCAATCTAAATCCTTCTATCTAAAAAATCCAGATTCAGATTTATCTTTCATTTATATGTAGCAACTTATTATTCACAATATTTACTATAATTATATGAATCTATTATCTAACTTATTATATCTAATATTTAATCACTTATATTATATTATTATTAAATCACATATTTTGATCGGAGAACATCAAATCACATCACACTAACTACCTACACTATCAACTATCATCTCATCCCAGAGGCGTAACTAAAGCCCCGACAGACCCGCAGGGCAGCACACCGGTAACAGCCAATGAAAATTCCTCCCCGCGGAAGGTAAAGGCCCAATAAAAAAAAAACCAAAAAAAAAATTTAAATGAATTTGAAAAAAAAACAATATTAAAAATTACAATAAGTACATAAATATATATAGTATATATATATATATAGTATAACACCATATCATATATATTATATAATACACATCACACAATCAACACATCACAATACATCACACACACTAACTACACATTGATATACTATATAAGTATATGATACTCACATACTCAACACTTACATATACTACACACATTTCATACTATGACACTTATACACTCAACTATTGACATCCTTATACACTGTATCATATATTTACACTTATTGACAATATTATACACTAGTATTAAACACTAAATATACATATAACGACCAGTCCTCATTTGGAGTCTTCCATGGGTCATATTTTGCCCACACCAAATTTATGTTCTTTCTTTAACATATTTATATATATTAAAATTAAATTAATTTTTCGCGAACCTAAATAATGAAAATACATAATCCATATATTTATTATAACAATATATTTATAATTAACATTATTTATGTAATTAAAAATTAACTTTTATTTACTTTAATAACTTATTTTAATTTAATTATTATATAATTATATTTTTTAAAAAAATTGTATTTGATAAAGTAAGATAAATTAATTAATTTACAATTATGAACGTGTAATAATATATAACATTATTTATTTTACTCACTAATTATTTTTTTCTTTTTTATTAAAAACATATCTTTACAGACCTTAAAAGGTTCACTAAGTAATAAAAGAGAGATAGTTCACACATTTCTCCCAACTTTATGCAGATAAAAGGGCAGCCCTAAATTGAACACATATCGGCAATACTATTGTTACTCGAGTTATAAGTTTACCCTTAGGTGTTAGGTACACCTCTATTGATTTACTAAGGCATTATCTTCATTTTTGTTCTAAAGTGTATAACTGATTTTTCTACTAAGAATACATGCAACAATGTAATAACAGGTTATTTCACTCATGTTTTCATATCACTATCCGATCACTATCTCCCTCATTGATTTATATCTGCTTTAATTCTGCATATTGTAGGGTTGTAGATACTTCTTTGCCTTAACTCATTTATGAATTTTAGACTCTAGTCGTAACAAATCATTCTTTCATATTTAGCATCAATGAATTATCCTGTTAATAAAAATTGCTTTACGAATAAAATATTTTAGTAAATAAAATTTCAAGTATTTGAAATGTGATCCTATTATGTAAAACAGTTGTGGTGGTTGCCAGAGATCAATAGATTATGCCAAACTTTTCATTATACAAAGAATGATCTAAGGTAAAAACTATTTGTCGCTTTTTTACTCCTTTAGCTTTATTACAATTAGACTCTGATATAATTTTATACTTTTCTGCCTTCAGCTAACGAAAAAATTATCAGGCAATCTTTTGTTTCTCATTTTTCACATATATAAATTCGCTCTTAAATACACTAAAGTATTTTTGAATTGACAACGGGAGTCACAAATATATACCAGATCAATATAAGCTTCGAATTACATTCCCATTCTACGATTGGCAAGTCAATGTGACGAAGCTGAGGAAGTGTTTGAGGTTCATTGCTTATAATAGCTGGAAACGTGATGAATAAAGAATTTCTTGTAGCAGGATCAAATATATTAGCCAAATACTGTGCAATGCATCTAATTATAACCAATTACTTAGATTGTATCTGAAATATAATCGAACTTAGCATTCCAATATAACATAATTATAACAGCGATAAAGACATGAGTAAATCAATAGAGGCTGTGATCTATATTTACAGCACAAAACAAACTTAGACGAGTTTGTGATGGTAGTATATAGCTTGGTTCGAGTAATTTACTTTGGCGCTTGAGGAGCTTGTCTACCGCGGTAATGTTTTTTATTGTATACCATTTATAAAGACGTAAAATTCGTGCTTATAGAAATTATAACTTTGGCTATTTCTGCTTTACTCCTTGCTGTTAAGAAACTTAACGATAGTTTCTTTGGTAGGCGTTTTAATTTGACATTAAACCATGGATTCATACAGACTTTCAGGAACAACATGGAGAGAGCTACATCTTATATTAAGGTAGTTAATTAGATAACTTTACAAAATGAGACATTATAAATTTAACGGATAAAAGAGCACGGTGTCTAACGTGTCTACTTTGACTTAGGATTCAATTATGCGCAGGGTGGGAATAGCTTTTTTCAGAACTTGACTTTGCAGGGACTCTCGTTTATATAGTAAATTGTCTTCGCTCTAATATGTCACAATATACTTATTTCATATGTTTTGCTAATGTCTTTATGTATATTATAACAAATTTTAAGTTCTTAAATGATTCATGTTTTACATCGATAATTTTTTTTCTTTCATAAAATTTTGACTCATGACTATGAGCTTGATATATTATAATATGTGTGTAGTTTTCAAGTTCTATGTACTATTTCATTTTCATTGTTCTGTTTTGAGACATTAGACTTGAATTTAACAACATTTTTCATAATTTAAAATATATATACGTAAAGCTCAATTTTATATAAAGTCTTTATAAAGTTTATATTTTGTTGTTGTGCATTATATTTATTCTTATGGATGGCTCATTAAATTTTTAGCTATTTCAATTTCTAAAAATCTTTGTATAGCTTATATATTTTAAATTCTAACTCTAGAAAGCTTTGACTCCGTCTATGACTACTTTATTTTTCAATCTTACTTCTTTTGATAATGAGAGTCTGAGAGTTATTTTTGTGAATAAGAAACTGAAGCTCACTTGGGTACCGTCCAGGATAGGAGGAATTGAAAGAGTAAATTTTTGAAGCTTTTTATTCTTCGTGTTCATTGTGTTTCAAACAAAGCCAAAGGTAATTAGCAGTATCAAAGCACTCAATTGTAATTTACGATCTCTATTATCAAACAATAACAGATCTTCAGATCTACCATCATATGCAATATTACCACCTATTGCGGAACCAATGTCACATCGAAACACCAAACTTTATAATCTAGTCAGACTAATGATGCACACGACACATTTTATTGAAGCTATGCATGTAACACAACTATGGTAGTTAACGCACAATCATCTGCGAGATAAGCATTGATAAGCGCATAAAAATTACTTTTCACCCATTACTGTCAACATACAGAACATATAATAAGTTTTTTATAAGTATAGCCCATATCTCTTATGAGAGATCTGAAGAACCGCATTGTAAAGCCTTTATGCATCAGGGTTTTCCAACTAATGTATTTCTTGATTAATACTTTACAATGAAGTCACACTAAACTTACTCGTTTTCATTAGGCCACACACACACTAGGTATATATTGATACTTACACTTTATCTATTACATTTTCCTCTGACGATTCGCTTTTTAGCACTGCCAAATAGCTATATAACACACAGCAAGAAGTTGCAAGAGAACAGCGACAAAAACTGGTAGAAAAATACGATTGGATTTACTTTATACATTCTCGGTCTTACGACCTCAATATTAAGTTTACTTATCACACCAGAGATTTAGCTCAATAATACACACGCACAGACACGCTGCACACACACTGAAGATTTTTGTTGTAACTTATTCAAACACATACGAGAGAATTTTACTTATTTCTAAGCAAACAGCTTGCCTATAGCGCAAGTGAACGAGCGTAGTTCTCCAGACTTTGATGCTACAGCAGTTCTACAGATTTATATGCTGATTAATTGTACGTATATCTCTAAAAGTAACAATCCATCTCTAATACAATGAAATGATTGTATTATATTTTAAGTATCTCTGTCGATACATACACTTTTTATTTATTATACACAAAACAATATGAAACAAACAAGGCTAAGTGCATTGGCTTTATCTAATCAAATAACTAGAAAAAATTGAAAACATTCACAGTTTCCTCTTTGTTATATGAAACTTATACTATATATGGTTAATGAATCAAATCATTTCAATTTGGCCATATGAGTTGCGAAAACAACGAGAGATTTAGTTGTGTGTGTATATACTTTATTAAAGTCTAATATCCATGATTTAATCCCCGAAAACTATTTTTGGACTCATAGTCCGAATACTGATTTTCACACTCAATGTGTTAATATATCTGAGATTTAAGCATAGATTAACATTTCTTTTAATTAAAATACATCTGTTGTATTACTCTATATTTTGATTATTTATTATAATGACTATGTATTTTATTATTTAATTTTTAAAAAAACATTATATTTATTAATATAAAGGTTTCACTATATAAGCAAAATATCAAAAGTAAATTATCTAATACTATAAGTTAAGCCTGTACCCTCATATAGTCACACTATCTACTAAAAATAATATATTGGAGAATAGTCTCTGCCAGCTCTGCATATGATATCTATATTTCCAATATAAGATATTGATATATAAAATAATCTTGCGTGCCAATTATAAACATATTCATTACTTTAAAGGGTCCATGCTAAAATTTAACAAACGAAGGGGTATTTAGAGACACTTAATTTACAAATATGGGAGAGGGGGGGGAAGTCGATTATTACAAAGTTTAAAATAGGGTATAATAGAATTTTGGTTAAGCAGGAATGTAAAAAAAGGATGTTTTTTGGGATAGAAATATTAAAAAAATTTTTGGTACAGAAAAAAAAAGTCTTTAATACTTGTTTTCTAGCTTTTCCCGAAAATATCATCATAGTTACAAGGTTTATCTTCGCGTTCTTTTTATACAATATCTATTTCAAAAGAGATGAGAACCCTCGCCAAATGAATTATTCCTTGAATATATATATATAATTATTCTATATAATATAATATATGAAATATATAATAAGTATTTATTATATGAAAAAGCACTATAAAATAATAATAATGTATTATTAATAAAATTCATTCTATCGTATTTGTTATTTATTAATTTAATAAATAACTAATTATATTCACTTTTAGCATTTATATTATATATGCATTCCCACTATATTTATATCTATATATATATATAAATATATAGTTATGTCCGAAGGTGAGCGGAGAGCTGCCCTAATACTTTAAAAAAATAACTGAGGAACATGTTTAGAAACATATTTAGATTTTTCTTTGGAACATGTTTATTTATGTTGTATGTAATACTGGCATTTATAATGCTTAAAGTTCCTTTTATATAATTCTTTTTTAATTAAGTTAATAGTTAAGTTAATTCTAATCTATCTATGGTTATAGCAGCATAGTAGTTTGAGTGAAGTCAAAGTAGTTAGAGTGCCAATGTAGTATGTAGTAGTAGCAGCAATGTCAGAGCTGAGTATAGTAGTAGGTAGTTAGTACGTAGTAGTAGTATTATGTAGTAGTATATAGTATTAGTAGAAGTTGAATTAGCTGCAGCTATTGGTTTTGAGCAAAAGTAAATTGGTTTTATGGTATCATTATTATTGCATTCATGTATCTACTTTTACAATTTTATATAATAAAATATATATATATATATATAGAGATAAACCACAAAACAAACTATACCTGATATAGTATATACGCTAATAACTATATAGTTCCTTAACAGTATACGAAATTAGTAGATCACACTATCTATATATAATACTACTCTTAGGTATAAATAATGTAGTTTGAATATATATATACTAATAACCTATTTTTTAATAGTTATTGGATCATTTAAAAATTTTAGGTATAATATTAAGAATCCTATCTATATTTTAGTTAGTAACTACCGTTATATATATACTAATAGTATATATACCGTATAATTATATATATACTACTATGACTTTGGTCATTTAAAAAGAATTAAACAAAAAGGTCAAAATATTATTATATATTTTTACAATATATATTTATGATTAATATTATTATATGTAATATAATATGTGAGGTGCTAATGTATAAATGATAACTACTTAAATAATATACGCTATATATTAATGTAGTATATATATATATATAATATATATAGTATATATACTACGATAAAATATGTTAGGCCTAAAATTTATAAGATAAGTATATATAACCTTTTTGTGACGGGATAATTTATAATTACTATTTCAGTATATTATTATCACTACCACACCATCACTATTTACACCATTAGTAATATTATAGAAACATTGAATAGAAATTTAGGTCTATCTATTCGATTATTAATTAATATAAATTAACTCACTCTAATTTAAAATTAACTGAAAAAAAATATTGGTTTTTATCAAACTGAAATTTTTTAAGACTATTAATAGCTGATTACAAGAAAGAAGGAAATTTTTAATACTTTTACTAGAGGCTTGAGTATAATGTAACAATATATAGGATGAAGGCTTATTAAGACTGCAGGCTAGGTTGGGAGGAGGTGAATAAAGTTTGTAAACATACATGTGGTGATTGATTACACTAAATAATAATAATCAAGTAATTATTAATACTTATTGTGAGTAAATTTAGAGAGAGTATCATCGGAATTAATAATTAATATAGATTAATTGAATATTTATACTCTCCCCCTCTATGTTCATAAGCTAACCACCCGAAGGGTTGCAGCATTGATGGCCCCATGCCCGAAAGGCAGGCCCAATCTCCTGCACCTCGCTGGTGCGTCCCCGCGCGTCCCCGCCGCCCGCGTGCGCCCATTGAATAGCAGGCGCAACATTAATTACTTACTAATTTCCCAATTAATAATTAATTGAATAATTTGATAATGACGCGACAGTGAGTAATTTATTGGGATTTTAAGAATACACGGACAATACTAAAATCAAATAATATAATAAAAATTATATAATATAATAATAATAATAATAATAATAATAATAATAATAATATATATAATAAAATAATAATATAATAATCACAATAATTAATAATTATATAATATAATAATAAAATAGTAATAATAAATATAAATATAAATATATATTAATAATAATATATAATATAATATAATAAACAATAATATATAATATAATCATTAAATACAAAATAATAATAAGATACATAAAAAATACTGAATTAATGACATAATAATACAATCAAATAACTATACAACAATACAACAACAATGACAGAATATAAAAAGAGAGATCATGCTAGAGATAATAATATATATAAATATAGATATAATATAACTATAATATAAATATAAATAATACGACACACACATCACTCATTAAATCATAATATAATATACATCACACAAATATATACATAAACCAACCCAACACACCGATATAGATGACAACATAAGATAATACGCCCTATGCAGGGGAGGTGATCTCACATAACAGGATGCTAAGGAGTTAAATATAATATAACAATTTCAAAAATAAAGTGGACTATTAAAGACTACATTGATAGATAAATATAATGATTACCTAAACGACTATATATCAAAATTATAATTATAAACCATATAATATATGATAATAATCGTGTAGTACTGATCAATAAAATATTATGATTTTGTATCTAATAATTATTACCATATTAATATAAATTAATAAGATATAGAAAAAAATTAATGAGATCAGGGTGAGTAAATATAAATATATGATAGAGAGAGTTAATAGACAATAATTAAACGATAACAGATAAAATGGAGAGCCTTATTCGACCAATCCAATTGCTGAGCGATACAAAATCACAAACCATTATATCATAATAATTCGGAAAAAGAAGTATAAGTGATCTAATAAAATAATTTAATAGATATAAATTAATATATTTGAAATCTGTCAAATTAGTAGAGATGATATTTGAAATCTGATAATAATCACATAGATAAAAATAAATTTAAAGGTGATTTATGCATACTCATAAAAAAATAAATAAATAAATAATACCATAATAATAATAATAATAATAATATAATATCATAATTAGACATTGATAAATACACTAAAAATAAATAGTAAATCCAATTGATAAGAATAAAGTTAGATCATCAAGGGGAGGTGGCCATGGCATACATTTGGTCAAGGACCCAAAAGGTAAAGGTCGCCGACAAAACAAGGTACGCGCTAATTAAAACGGGACACACTCTCTGAGGAAACAAATAAATTTATTTAATTTGTTAGCTTGCTCGAAAAGATGAAGATGATAAAATGTGTTCTAATTTTAAAATACGTGTCCATATTAACTGAGGCACATAAAAAGGTTCAAAAAAGAATATAGCTACTTACAAAAAAGAGGGCGTATCAGCACGTTTTATTAGGTGAGGAAAATGCGGGCACAAGGCAGAAAGTATCAAAAATATTTAATCGAAAGCGAAAAAAATAAATGGAGAGCATCTGTAAACTTTTTAGCTTTTTTTTACCTTAAATATTTCATCTGAAATTTATTTATTATATTCCTCTCTCTTTAGCGATGAAATGAAGTATCGGAAGGTTAGCAACGTTAGGAAAAACGATATATTGGGTAATTATAAGATTTCAAAAATAATTTGTCATAAAATTACTGAATCACTGATTTTTTTTTTTTTTATTTATTTCATTAAAATATATTTTAATACTGAAAATATAATATAATAGGAGCTTATTGTTCTAAGAGCTTATGTATTTAATATCTTTTAACTGGGTTGTTTCAGGAGAAGGAACGAAAATTGTACTTCTCCCTGGGGAATTGATGTTTTTATCTTCATTAATTTTGATAAATTCATCTGTAAACTTTAAAAATACGAGTTTTTTTCTTTTCTTTCTCTTTGTTTCTAATTAGTTATTAATTTTTTTTTATTTATTTCATTTTAATTTATTTAAATAAAGTAAGGATGTAATTTACGGATGAGAAAGAGGAGAACAGTCGTCAATATATTAATATTTACTACCTATTATAATATATATCATATATATTATAAAAAATGGGGTATGATAGTTTGTTAGGGAATTCAGGGATGTAATAGATATGAATAGATATAAGATTATAATTTAGATATAGATATTATAGAGATATTTACAGTAGAAAGAGTAGGATAGAGACACATAGAAAAGATAATATAATATTTATGAATGTATTATAGATAAAGATAGAATCAGGAATATAGTATATACGATAGGGTAGATTAAATATTATGTTATGATTAGAATATAGCAATTAAGATTATAGTAATATATTTAGATAGATAGATAGATTAGAGTTATAAGATATGAAATGGAGGTAATTTAAATGAGATCTGGTTGGGAAGATACATATGATTTTATAATTGATATACATGACACTATATATATATATATGTAATTAATTATTAGTAATAGGATTTGAGTAATAGATCAGAAGTAGATATAGATATAGATTAGTATAGGTATCTTATAGCATAGAGGTATCGTATGACTAGAGATAAAAAAAGATATAATAGTAGCGATAAGAGATTTAAAAGCGCTAGATAAGGAAAAATTAATTAAATAAATAAATATTTAATATAAATGAATAAAATAAAATAAAACATAATAATAATTATTATAGAAATAATTAAAAGATATTATGATAGAATAGAATTTAAATAATAATGAATTAGAATGTAATAGATATTAGAAATAATAATTTAAATTTTAAATAATAAATAATATATATATGAGATATAATATATATATAAATTGTTAATTAGTTAAATGATAGATAAAATTAAAAAGTAGATAATAATAATAATTGAATAATATAAGAATGTAAACTGAATTGAAAAAAGCTTAGTAACAGAAACAAAGATAATAGAATTAAATAATAATATATGATGAAATATATAGGAATTTAGAAATATAGAATATGCATAGAGATAATATGAATTATAAAATCGAATGATTTAAGTAATAATTAATAATGAAATAAATAATAATATAATGAAATAATAATAATATATATAGAATGTAAGGATTTAGATAATATGAAGAAATATAATAGAATAAGTTAAGAATAATAATTAAATTAGATAGAATTAATAAATTAATTAAAAGTAAATATAGATAATATATTTAATAATAAGAATAAATGTAATAATAATATAGAAATTAAATGATTAGAAATAATTAAATAATAGATAATTTAAATGATTCAAGAATTAAAGATAATAGATGATAGATAAATTATGAATATAATATGAATAATAATAGATAATAGATATAGAATTATAAATGATAGATTTCAAATTAAGATATAAGAAATTAAGATAATTAAATAGAATTAAGAATATAATAGAATATAAGATCGAATTTAAGATTAGAGATTACGAATTAATGATATAGATAGTAGGAGAATCATAAAAAATGTATATTACAAATAAACTCATAAAATATATAAATAATATATTTACAAAATTAATAAACAAAAATAATATATTAGAAATTAAAATTATTAAAATTAATAATAAATATAAATTAATAAAATATAATAGTCATACTAAATAAATAATAATAAGAATCAATAATAAATATATTAAAATATATGGTAATAATATAATAAAAAAATAAATAAATTAGATTAAATTAATAAACAAAAAAATTGATTTTATATTATATAATTTAAAGTTGATGAAATTAAAGGGATGATAGTTAGATGACTCTTTTTTACTATTTTGAAGCGGTAACTATAACAAAGAATCTATGTCAAAATGCAAAACAGCCTGATAACTAGACGAAGAAAAACAGTACTAACTGACTAAGCCTCACTAAAACTTAACCATTACTAACTATGATGACAAGCAGCTGAAGAAACTTCATCTTACCTATCTTTGTTTAATTTAAGTCAAGACTCATACTTAAAAAAAATGTAATATTACATTACTTATTCTTTTTTTACTTGATTTTTTTTATCCATTAATCTACAGAGAGATTCGAGTTGAAAAGGAGATAAAGAATTTACATACAAGGAAGTCGTTGATAAGATAAGGATGAAATTAGACTTATATCATGAAACAGACTAATAAATCGATATGTAGATGTAAAATTGAAGATAATAATAAATATAAGACATATCAACGAAGAGGTAATATTATATAATATATGAAAAATAGATGGATATCACAAGTGAGATAATCGATTGAATATAGAATGAGAGAATTATACAACTAATAGAGCAAGTATTACCTGTTAATAATCTAATAATATGAAAAATAATAATAATTGATGATGAGTAGTCCAAAATATTTTCTGAATAGTAAAGTTATTCGAATATCAAGATAATATAGAAGAAGAGAATAATAATAAAATAATTCTAACATAATAATAAGCCGTTTCCCGTCCCGTTGATGATAATAATAAAGTAATAAAATAGAAATAAATTACATATAATAATAATAATCTACAATAAAGTCCAAAAGAAAAAGTCTCTCACAGTCATTTTCTAAAATCTTATCTCAGATATTAAAAATCTGAACTTTGTAGAACGACACGATTATACGTTTTGAAATTGATCGTCAAGATTTATTCCTCTTAAGACTTATTGAATAAAACAACAAAATCGAGTTAAGCCAAAAAACAAAGAATCTTCGGTTTTGTTCAATTCTAGAGTGTGTTGAGATTTATCAGAGTGGAGTCGTGTTGAATAACAAGCAGGGACAGTGGATATCACAGGATTCTGTCATTGAAAAGGAAAGTAAATTATCAAAGGAGTCGGTTTGAAGTGACGTTGAGGGCAAAATTCTGAGAGAAAGATTCAACTTTATATACAGAATATAAGATAGAATAAATCTTTCTTTAGAATATTATTTATATTTTCTCGTCTATTCTTCATTATTTTCAAAGGCCATAAAAATTCTGAAAATCAAACTTCCTGATATTTTTTTTGCACAAGCTCTGTTTTTGTCTATTTTTTTTTTCATAAAGTTTGTCCATGCCTCTCTCAAGACCTTCAATATATTTGAAGATATCCTATCCGTGCGTAAATAATTTTGTTGCTAATTTTGTATACCAAAATGGAATGAATGGGAGAGGTAAATAAATAGTGAATTAAAAAAAAAAACGATTTCAAAGAATTTTAAAGAAATTTTAAAAAAAAATGAAAGATTTTAGATTTATATATTTAATGGCATTAAATATGTTTTTAGACGACATGAAATAAAAACTTCTCTCTCCCCATCTCTCTCTCAACTTCCTGTTTATTCTGGCAGGTGCCGGAGCCAACTGTGAATCCCTCCTCCTTCCTCATTCTCCCTTCCTATTTTTAATTAGGCAGTTTTATTTTTTATATTTCCACATTGAAATACAAAAGAAAAATAAATATTTAAATCTCCATAAGGCTTTTTATATAGTGAGATATTAACTATAGTGATATGCAGTAAATTACTCGTTTACAAATAAAGAGACTTTATGACAAAGACTGTCACAAATTTTTTTAATCTTTTCAATGTTTTAATTAGATAATTTCTTGTATTCTCGAAGCAATACTGTCAAGAAGACATCGGTCTGAATTGACAAGAAATGAAAAATGCTTAAATTCTTCCAAAAAAAAATAATAATCTCACATTTATTCTCTCTCCCTTAATCTCCGTTCCATGATGGGTAAATCCTCTTTTAAATGGTAGTCCTGCCTTTTTAATTGGCTCAACACAGTTTTGGGTGTCATATAGTATACTATAATATAATATATCATCTATCTACTATAGTATCTACTATATCTATGTATCGTATCGTAATACTCTAATGAATATATAGTATATATAACTTTTCTATTACTACCTATCACTCATAATACTATACTATATATATTATATTCTATATATAGTATACTTTACATAGTCACCTGACTATATATCTTATAATAATGATCACCTCTACTCCATTATCTTTTAATCCTCATCATATATCTATATCTCTCTCATATCTACCTCTCATAATTCTCTATATCTCTATCCTTCTCGTTTACGTCTCTATGATCAATCATCTCTGACTAATCCTCATCATATTACCTATTCTTCATACATCTATCTCACTATATTATTCATCCTATCTCTTATCTCTAATATACTCTCTACTAATATATATTATTCATCTACCCTCTATAACTCTATGATTTCTACTATCATCATAGTATACCTATCTACTATCTCTGATATATACTTCTTCTAAATATACTCTATCTAACATATATATATATATAATTATGATTTATATAATAATAAATATATTATATAATTATATAGAATATGTGATTAATATAAAAGCACTATTATTAATAAAATATATATAATATATAATATTCAATTTTTTAACCTAATTTTGTTGGTCCTATGTATCTATATAATAACTTATATAATATTATATATATATATAGATAATATATATATATATATTATATATTACTAATATAATAAAATATATATATATCATCTAATATTTCATATAACTATATATTTATTTCATATTTACCAATCAAAATCTATAGATTTTATAAATAAATTGAAATGTGATAATATATAAAATATATATTTTTTGATATGTATATATATAATATATATATATATATATATAATATATATATATATACTGATATATAATATATATATATAAATATATATTAAATATATATATATATATATATATATATTATATAATATTTATATATATATACTATATTAAATATATATATAATAAATAATATATATAATATAGTATTATATATATTATTAATAACTAATATTTATTTCATATTTACCAATCAAAATCTTAGATTTATAAATAAATTAAATTATCAATATTAAATACATATTATTATATATATATATAATATATACTATATATATTATATAATATATATATAATTTAATAAATATATAATAAATATATATAATATAAATATATATATATATATATAATATTATATATACCTATATATATATATATATATATAATATTAATATATATATATAGTTATGGTTGTGAGTGAGTTGCCAACCTGCATCAAAAAAATAAAAAATAAAATTTTTATTCTAACCACAGTTGGTCATCATCTTTAATATTTACAATTGAAACTCATAAGACTGAACATCGAAACAATTTTTGTTTTTTGCGAGTCGGTTCGTTTTGGGTGTTTTGGGGGGAGGGGAGGCAAGATTTGGTGAAATTGGTCCACGGACGACAATTTGGGAATTGATAAATCTTGGTGTTAAGTATTTCTATTTTCTGCATGAGTTTATGTTATTTTTTTCAAACTACCAACAATAAGAAAATTTAAATGTTACAAATCACACTTACTTTATTTTACAATATAATATTCTATCAAGGAAT
>JABUQX010128083.1:0-10000 GCA_015478945.1 Trachelipus rathkii
TTTAGTTATGTGTTATACGTCCTAGTAGTTAGTATTATAGTAGTATATGGAATAAGTGTTCTTTATTATATATTACTATCTTTAAATATTATATTATTATATTATATTATATATATTTTATATTATTATTATTATATACATATATTATAATAATTTATATATCTTATTATGCTATATATAATGCAATAGACTGCAGCTCAATATGTATATTGATTAAAATATCATCCTCTTCACTTGAATGTGATTTTCTATACTTCACCAAGATTTAGATTCCTCCGGCCCCCGCAAGTACGGAATTTAATCTAAGTGTGTTGTTACACCACATTTTATGTATCAAGTCGATACATGCTAAAAGAATATCTGCACGTACTCTTAATACCATTAGCTAATAAGAACTTTTGTTCTAATATGTAACAATTAAGACTTTCCTTTATTATCTATTTGTCATTATTCCACCCGCTATAGCCGCGCATCTCCGCCTAATCATCGGATATCAATATACAGGCTCAACACAGGTACCTCTATGTAAGTGAGAACATACTCTAAAATATCCGAGAATTTTTAATTTTGCTATAACTGTAATGTGTGTTTTGAATTATTTACTCACTAGAAATCGCGCTTCATTTAATCGTGATCTTATTATCCTAGTATATGTTAGTATTCTTTCAACGCAGGAGATATTTGAGAGAGCATCTATTTATTTGGTTCAATGCGTCTATGCATATTAACATCAATACAAGGTAACTCTTCTTGTGCGGTTATTTCTGAGTGTTCCTGCAATATTTTGTTCCTTACATGGGTCCATCGTGTTAGCCCCTTATGAACCCGAGCTGTGAGGGAGCCAATGCGTGGCTTTGAGGATAGCTCTGACCTATATAGTGCAGTCGTTATTCCTATTTGACAAGTTCTCTTGCTTGGGTTAAGTCCCGTATCTTTTTAGCTCATCGCTGTCAAGTGGTCAACACACTTGCATTCCGTTTGCGACGGGCACCGGGATCTAAAATCCTAGCTAAGTGAAAATCACTCCGGAAGATATTTTAATCAATAAATATATATATATATATATATTATATATATATATTATATATATATATTATTCTATATAATATATATATATACTATATATATATATTTACCTGACTATATATATATATATATATTGTATAATAAACTATATATATATTATAATATATAATTTTATATATATTATATATTATATATATATAGTATAAATATACATAATATATACTCATTACTATTATCATATATATATATTATATATATGGGTGTCATCATTAATATTGCGAAAATAATTCAGTTATGATTTTCCTTGGCATAAATATCTAGATAATATGTGGTAATTAAATTCCACTGAAAACGCCTCGTTTCCAAGATACCATAGTGATTGTAATACATATTTAATTAACATTGAGTTCCAATGACACATAAATTCTTAAATTGGAAAAGGTAATTTATAACAAATCATTTCTCAATTTATTTAATTTAAAGAATATCGTATACATTACTGCACAGAAAATAAATATATCTCAAACTATAAATCAGTTACGAAGCAATGGTGTACTCTAAGGTTTATAATAAAGGTTTGAAATGATCCAACCTCCAGCGGCTAATAACAGTACCTTCCTTATTTACTTGTTCTGCGACGCATTGATGGCGGGAACGTTCAAAATATCCGCTTAGTCGTGTACCGAATTGCTTTTAACAAACTAACATTTGCATGTAATGATCACAACATTTGATTGATGATATTAGTGCGAGAATATGCACTATTAATTCTTTCGATAGAACAATAATAAACATGTTATTTGCCATTTATACTTATAAAGTATCTAAATGTTTCAGCTGACCCCACAAGAAGAAATCCAATTCATTTAAGTGTCTGGAGCCCGCGGAGGCCAAGGTTCTGTACCTCCTCGACCTATTCCCAAGGCGTGGATATAAGTTTCAATAGCTTACGACGCCAACATAACACCGAAACTAGCAGACTGAGAAGCTCCGCCGATTAGTGCATGAGAATAATTTTCAATCTTAATATGTAATGGACCGTCTTCCAGTTAGTGTGATTACTGAGCAAGTCATGTTCATAGAATAATTGGCGTAAAGTCTCCAGTAGCCTCCGCTGGTCTTAAAAAGAATTCTGTCTGACTCTATCAAATGGTCGCCAGACAATTCCGATCTCAATACTATTCAATAATAATCTGGTGTTGAATTAATATTATGAGCGTGCTTTCAATCTATTGCTTTGTGTAGGTTTCTTCATATCAACCTCCAATTATGTGATTATAGTTGTGGAAGGTTCTAATTATTGATAGGTCCCTGGAATTTAAAGCCTCATCGGTCGAACATAGTGCATTGTCTGATCTAAATTGTGAGGTTAATTTGTCATGAATATTTGAATTAGCTGTTTGCAAGAGCCAGCGAACGCTATACTCATAGCTGCTAATACTTTACTATGCAAAGTTTGAGAAAGATCTTGTTTGGTTACAAGACATGAAAGTAAGTCAGCTAACTCGGTGTTTGATTTAAGAAAAAGGGTATAGGAAAGTTGACTTTTTCTATACTCTGAAAACTGTCGAATTGATACTTAACTTAGTTAGTGTTGCAGGAAATCTATTTTACTTGGATACATTAAATATAATATTGAATTTGACAAATGAAGAAGATAAAGACTTCTTATACTCATATTCCTATAATATATCCTCTTATTATGACAATAATAAATAATAATTAAAATCACTATTAAAGAATATGTAAATTATATTTATTAGTGATTAGAATACATATATTATATATACATTTTGATTCTAGGATATGAACATGAAGTAAATCGCGGAAGATTAAATAATGATATAATATATATAATAATATAATATATAAAAAATATAAATAATAAAAAATTTGCTGAGAAATTGTTCAAGATATAGGATACACAGAACTGTTAGCTCAGATTATAATAAAATTGCCACTACTTACGAATACATGGATAATAAATATACTTACTTATATATATTATTAATTCACTCCTCCCTCTATACATTAACTTTTTTGTCCTATTTATATAATTTAATTAATTATTATATTATATAATTTATATTATATTTAATTATATAGTTATATTAATATTAATCTTATATGATATTATATATATACTTATTTAATATATAATTAATATATTATATACTTATTATATATTATATATATAATATAAATATTAATATATATATATTAATATATCTATATATAATATAATATATATAATATATATATTATATATTATATTATATATATTAAAAAATCATTGTGAGATTTATTTATTTTTCTTTAATATTATACTAAGATAGCATCGTATTACTATAATGATTACAAGTTAGTTCTTACAATACGTGCATGAGGGTATCACTTTTTATTTGATCGACATGTACTTTCCCTATTACAAGTAAGGTGTGTAAGGCTGCAGTAATATATTGAACATCTATATTCAATAATTGTATTTCAGTTTTCCATTTATAAAATTTTAACGAATTTATGAATTTATTCACAAAACTTTGATAAAGCAAGTTCTATCTAATAACTTATCTATCTATTTATTTAATTTATTATATACTTATATAATTACAGTTGTATTATAAAAATATGGATTTTCTTATAAGAATAATAAGGAAGATATATATAATATGTTATTAAATTAATTAAAATTGGAAATAGTAATATCGAACGTTTTATTTATTAATCACTGTTATTATCATAGATACACGTTTATATGATCTATCATTATTATGGTAACTATTTTTATTGATGGAGTAATTGTTTGTTTTTTATGTTTTTTTGTATTTGCTAGATGCGTTGTCTTGTGGCAGCGATAGCTTGAAACGCACACTTCAGGGTCGGTGCGGCCTCAGATTTATATATTTCTGATCTCCACTTTGGAACGATTTTGTACCTGAAAGATTTTTCTAGCACATTATAGATCGGTTTATAACGAAGGGCCCCTGATTATGTATAAAGGACTGTCTTACTCTAAGTTCTTGGGAGAACCTGTTTTATCGACATCTGGAGTTTGATTACTAGTGCGAGGTGCTATCCGTTATTTACTATTAGTAAAGTTTTTGTAAAACTTCCTTAGTTTATCTAAGCGTTTGAATTTTATTAGGAGAGTTAGTCAATCAGTAGTTGCATAGCGCGGTTGAACACGTCGTTAGGGTACATTCTTCTTTCATAGAGGATCGCATGGCTGCTCAATTATAGAATACCGTTCGTTAATTAGTTTTAATCACGACTAGTATACAAAATGCATATCGCACATATCACTATATTTGTGTAATTCATTTTGAAAAATATTGAAGCTCAAACACCCATAGATGATCTGTTAATTAAAGTCTCTTTATATAATAGTATATTAGTATAAATATAGGCGAGATATTGGAACTATATTAAATAACAGGTAGGTAACTTTACCTACGGTGTATTTGTCCTTATAATTTAGTGCTTTATTATTATCAAGGTTGAAGATGTGGCACGGGACGGGCAATGGAATATAATTAACAGATTAATATGTCCCACTAATAAGTTTCACTCCACCTAATTTAGATCTTGGAAAAACGAGGTCGATATATTTACGGTTTAGATATATAATGTTTTTAATTTTGCTAACATATTAAATCTAATATTATTAATTTATTATTGCAGCAAATATTTATTAATTATATATATTATATATAACTTAGAATTTTTATTATTATTACTCGCTAATTTTTATAGGTCTTGTGTGTATCATAATGAAGTAAGCACAGAAGAGCCTTGTATAGAATAAAAATTCATTTAGTATTTGTAATCATGCGCGTTGATACAGCGCGCGAATCAAAGTCTTTAGCAGAGATCTCATGGTATGGGAAAAATTATTTTAAACTTTTAGATGATATTGACATTTTTTTCATTTCGTGTTTTTAAAAAAAACAAAAAAAAAAAAAACGTTTTATTCAAGTTATATTTACCGGGGCAAGTTATAGAAAGTTCATTGTTCAAAGAGGAATTATGTTAGAAATTTATAAAACCAGTGAATTATTCTAAAAGTTTCTTTAAATATTATAAAGCTCTTTTAATTTTTTTCAAATTCTAAAGTTTTTTTTTTTTTTTTTTACAGTTATGACACCGCTCACGGGCAAAGCCTATTCATAGAGTTGTCATTAACAAACATTCAACTTCAATAATAGTATAAAAATTTTGTAACAGAAAATAATGATTAAAATAAGTGTAAATGGAAAAGAATTACAACAATGGTCGGAGCCGTGATCGGAGCCATGAACTGGAATACTGAGCCGGAGCTGAAGTAGGAGACAGAGTCGGGTAATTTTAATATGATGGAGCGGAGCCGGAGCCGGAGCCGAAATTTTTTTCGGCCGGGACCGGAGCCGTGATCAAAACAATACAAGTGCGGGATGGACATAAATAACCTAAGAGAATGATAAGATTGCACATTCTCTTACCGCAAAATGTATCGTGAATATGTTATAAGGTTTAAGTGATCACTATCTAGAAATACAAAAGCGGGTGTCATACAACTTATGAAATAAGCATACTGTACAAGAATAGGGTACAGCCGGTCAGTCGGAAAGTGGGTATAGTGTAGTATTCAGTGGGATGATGTAGGGAGTTTAGAGCCAAGAGTGATATAGGAAAAACTGTCCCACTTCCTCTCATTCTGACTAACGACAATGCTTAACAATGAACTTCGTGATTAGTTAAATGACCCAATTGGACTTAAAATATATTAATCTCAATTTTTATTACTTGCGTCATTACAAAAGAAAAAATTAATTTATTTTTTTAAACATAATACTATCTAAATTAAATATTTTTATATAATAAATTTTTATGTTCTATTTTATTTTTTTATTTCTTGATGAAATAATGTTATATAATTATTTTTAAAATAAAATCACTATTTTCCATTAATGTTAAAATTTTATCTTGGATACTTTCTTTTTCTAATTCTTTCTTATTTTTTTTCAAATATAATTTTTAATATAATTATCTATTAAGTATTTCAAATTAACTTAAAAAATTAAATTTAATTCTTTATTAATTAATTATATTAATTTAATTTATTCATTACTATCCTATATATTTATGATGGTTATGTTATTTGAAACTTATTAGCATTGAGTATGTATAATACGTACTAATATGATTATATAGGTTAAGTTAGTATAATTATTTGTAATTCTTAAACTTAAAATAGTTGCATTAATTAATGTAATATTGTATTAGTATATATTTTTTTAATATAAATAAGCGATTTAAAGTTCTGTAACAACTTAGTCTAATAATATTTTTCACTAGCCTTGTTAGAATTGGGACAAAATAATTAAAACCTCCTCTTAAAATTAGAAATAAAGAGAAAAACGCAAAATGACGGTAAAAAGTCAAAGTAATTTTAGTCAAAAACTTCTGAAGCATTAAATATAATATTTTCTAAAACTGAACAACATTACATATTATTATCTCATTACTCTCGCCATATACAGTCATAACCCCATAGCTATGCTATATATTTAATATTATATCTATATATATTATATATATTCATCTTTCTCTTTTCTCTATATTAATTCTTTTATCTTCTTCTTCTTTTCTCTTCTCTTATTATCCTAGTTCAGAAACCAAGCGAAATCACTTTATAAAGAAAGAAAACTGGAAATCACTTTGTCATTTTATAACTATCTATTTATCTATTTCTATTATTATATATATTTTATTCTTTATTAATGCCTTGGAATGACGAGAATTGCTCGGCAACAAGCAATTGCCTATATTTAGTATTGAATTATGTAAAATATTTGCACCTTCCTGTTGTAACTTAAGGATATAATTCAAATTATGAATTAATCAAAAGAGTAGATATTTTGAAGATATTTGGGAATGATTGATTAGAGGAGAGTAAAATTTAATTTAATTAGAAAGAGGAGATTTAAAAAGCAGAGTTTTTTGGTCAGATTGGTAAAGATATTCTCTAAAATTTGAAAGGGTGAAGAACCGGTTGTAAGGGCTGAAGAAACAGCGGCCAAGGAATTGCTTTACGGTCTTGGGTGATTAAAATATATTGATATATATATATATAATATATTATATATTTAATATATTTATAATAATGGAGTGAGTAAGTATCGTTATTATTTCTATTTCTTAATTATTATATTAGTATATCAAGCCTTGAGATATTTAAGCTCAAAAGCTTGTGCGGAAAATGTAGTAATTTTGATGCAATATTATAATAATTTTATGGTATTTGAAATTATTTTGTTTTTCTTTTATGTTTCAACACACCATCAAATAAATAGGTATTATACATATCATATCAGTATATATAGTAATATTCATAGTTATATCATTAATTTATATTATTTTATATAAATAAATGAGGGAGAGTGGTGTCGAGGTAATAGTAGTTGAAAGTGACTAGTGCAAAAATATAAGAACAAGCGCAATACTGCAGCTCAGACCACTTACGGGCTGCTCAAGTACGAATATTTAGAACTTTACAACTAAGAGATAGAAAGAGAGTCCGACAACCTAATCAATTGTTTATTATAACATCGTTTGTAAGTGAATTGGCATTATGATCCATCTTCAGCAAACTAACACAGTATAAAATATACTTTAATAATAGTTCAAATCTATGTAAACATTAAACTCATAACTAAATAGAAAAAATACTAAAAAATGGAGAAAATACAAGGATAGGAAAATGAGTACAGGAAACTAGAGTATACAACAATATAGAGTAAAAAATGACAAATGTATAATAACTGCCATTAGGATCGGAATGCAATCAATGTAATAATTTGCTATATATAAACTAGTACTATTAATAATAATAAATAATATAATAATAAGAAATAATAATAATAATAATATAATAATGAATAAATAGAAATAAAATAAATTATACAAACAAATTAATATACTAATAGTGTGCATAAATGTGCAAAGATTCATATGGCTCAGCGGTTAAACTAACGCAGTACAACTTAATGGGTACGTATAATATAAAGATTAAGTTTAAATGGAAAGATGTTCTCAATATGACTATTATCGCAACGCAAACAGCGGTAAGTGCAGATGTTGGTACATCCAATAAATCCCAGAGAAAGACTGTGTGGATATACATCTGCACAAATGAAAATATAATGGATTATAAATAAACTTTCATGTAATACCTTAAAAAAATAGAAAAAAAAATAACCAATAGATATACTTTATAATTAATATTAATCACATGTTCAATTGAAGATTCTTATACATTTGTGATTATTTGCTTATCATAACACTCATCACTAGAGAAGAAGAGCAAAATATCCGCGATGACCGTTATTATTACTATATTTTGCTCATTTATTTTACTTATGACTCAAATATTTTTTATTTTTTGTTACTTATTTTTTATTCTTTATTATTATATTTTATTTTATATTATTTATTTATTATTAATTATATTATTATTATTATTATTATTATCATTTTATTAAATTTATTTAATTATTTATTATTATTATTAATTATTATTATTATATTTATTCTTTTATTATTATATTATTATATATTATTTTTTATTATATATATTATTATTATTATTATCTATTATTATATCTAATCATTATATTTTTATTTATTTATATATTTGTTAAATTTATATTTGTTTTTTATTTTATTTCTCAATTATTATGTATAATTATGAGCAAAAAAATGTATTGAGTAACAAATAATTTTTTCATCTCAATTTTAATTTTATTATGTTCTGCTGGGAGATATTTTGTCGAAATTAATTGTCATTTAATCTTACGGAACGATAACTTATTACTGACGAAGATTTTGAGAGGTACGACTACACTAGAACCTACTTTATTTAAAATATTCATACTGGCGGTTTTTTGGTAGCAGGGTAATATATCGCTTTTTCTTTGAAAAGTTATTATTATTTAACTACCTAATTAAATCTGGTGACTGATTTAAAGCTTTACATCCCGCTTTATATCTCTACGTCTTATTATTATATATAGGTTTATATTGAAGAAATAATTTATTTATTTAATATTCTTATTCAATACTATTTCACTATAAATTTTATTTAATTATTATATATTACTTTATCATTACTATTATTATAATTGTAAATATATATATACTGAGATTACTGTATATAATATTGGATATAATTAATATATAACTTTATATATATATCTTATTGAATTACTTGCTAATTATTTTTACTGAATGTTCATTCGAGTTATCTTTCCATTTAAAGAAAAGATAAAACTAATAACTTTAAAATACACAAGTAAATTTCAATACTAATTCTTTACAATAATATTTATACACATAATAATTCATAATTTATGATGAAAACTAATTAAAAGGAATAAAATATTAAGATTGATATTAGTACGTATAATATTAACTATCATATAATTAAAATTATAATATTTATATATACTATTAATATTATCAATATATATATATATTACTATTTAATAATATTATATATATATAATATTAATATAATCTTAACTTATTATCTATATAATATTATATATGCTACTAATCAGTAGCCTACATAGGGAGATTTTTTACAATCACATAGGCAAATAATATTCATCCACTGTGACATCAATTTTTTATTTTTTTAAATAACCCAAATTAGAGCATATTTGCTATTTAGATGACATATAATGTATATTAATAGATAATGATAAATAATACAATATCATAATAATTAACTACACTTAATTTAATATAATTAAATAATAATAATATTAAAATATAACTATTAAATTTAATATATATATAGGGGACTCCGCTAATACTATTAAACTAATTACATTACATCATTATACTTATATCTAACTATTATTTCATAATGGTAGGGCTTTGGTTAATATGGAATTTAATATATAATATGACTGACTATCACCTATCATAATTA
>JABUQX010128083.1:15000-25000 GCA_015478945.1 Trachelipus rathkii
CCCATAGACACTTACACTCACCCATAGTCACTTACACTTACCCATAGACACTTACACTCACCATAGACACTTATACACACCTACTCAACTTTGATGACGTCATCTTTGGCGGTTCATCTTTGATGGTGTCATCTTTGATGGTGCCTATATTGATGACTCAGCATTATTGATGGTTCAGTACATTTTTGATGGTTCAGTACATTTTGATGGTTCCCAATCACCGTAAGGAGTATCTAGGGATGTTCTATTAGTGTTCTATGAGTATTAGATGAGTGCCAGGTGAGTGCCAATGAGTGCCAATGAGTGCCAAGTGAGTGCCAATGAGTGCCAATGAGTGCCAAGTGAGTGCCACATAGTGCCAACTGAGTGCCACATAGTGCCAACTGAGTGCCACTTTTTTCAAGCCTTTTCTAGCCTCCCCTGAGCCTAGAATAGCCCTAATATGGGTGTCTACCCCTAGGTTATAAGGTATGAGAAATCGATTGGTGTATATAAGTTTCTAGAATGCTTCCTACTATGAGTTTGTCTTTTTATATCTTATAGCACATATATATATATATATATATATATATATATATATATATATATATATGTACCGATTTTATGAAGTATATTTTATATATATATATATATATATATATATATATATATATATATATATATATATATATATATATATATATATATATATAGCATATATATATATATATATATATATATATATATATTAGTCTTGCACACACACACACAAACACTATGACACTTATACACACAACTACACCCAGCCATAGACACTTATAAACACTTACACTTACATATACACACTCACCATAGACACTTATACGCACTTACACTCACCATAGACACTTCACACTAGCCCATATACTTACACCTCACACACAGATTCGCTTGCACGTAGAGTCCCACACAGATATTTTGATTTCTCATCGTTGATGCCCCAACTTTGATACCTCAGCTTTGAGGGTCAGCATCTCTTTGATTTCGTTATCTTGGCTAGTACCAATACCTTGATGATTCATCTTTGATACCTCAGCTTTGATGGGTTCATCTTTGATGGTTCAGCTTTGATGACCCAGATTTATTGATTGTTCATCTTTGATGGTTCCCAACCCCTGAGCCTAGAACAGAGCTAATATTGAGGTCTTCCCCTAGGACCAGGGCGCCGCATGCGCCCTCCGCGCAAAGACAACCAACCCCGCACCCGCAGGTGCGACCTGTGGACCTGCCGTGTCGCGCCCAGGCCGCCGTAGGGCGGCGCTTCGTGCCGGTGTGTGCCTGCAGGCGGGCCTGAGCGACGAAAAATAGCAGAAAAGACATGATCACCATTTTGCTCATACTAAACAGCTTTAGTTGTGGAACATTTTGCGGAACCTGTGGGTCTGTAATTATTACATCCCATTAGCTAACACATACTTCATAAAGCTGGGAGCGAGCCACAAACTATTCAAAAATTTTGGGCACATAAGGAGTCACATTTAAAGCCATACTTCTAAAACATTTTTTTATTAAAAACATATATTTTACAGACCTTAAAACAGTAAATCAGTAAATCAAAAGAGGTGTTACCTAGCAACAAAGGATTAGTATGCTTTTGTTTTACTGCTTTACTGCTTTAACTCATGTTTTACTGCTTTAACCTCATATATTTATAACACATACGTCTAAGGCAGTAAATAGTAACAATAGAGGCTACATAACAGGTTTAGTGCTTATTGAAGCACAGCATCCTCATATAGCTTTACTGCTTTAACTCAAATATGCATAACATTACATACTCTTGCGCAGTGTCAATAGAGGTAATACATAGCAACAAGTGGGATTAGTGCTTTAGTTTTACTGGCTTACTGCTTTTACAGTATGTAATGTTAATAAATATATGGAGTTAAAGCAGTAAAACATAAGGATAAAGCAGTAAAGCAGTAAAAACAAAAGCATACTAAACCCCTTGTTGCTATGTAACAATTCTATTGATTGCATTGATTTACTGATTTACTGCTTTAAGGTATGTAATGTTAATAAATACATGAGTTAAAGCAGTAAAACATATGAGTTAAAGCAGTAAAGCAGTAAAACAAAAGCATACTAATCCCCTTGTTGTTATGTAACACCTATATTGATTTACTGATTTTTTACTGATTTTAAGGTATGTACTGTTAATAAATATATGAGTTAAAGCAGTAAAACAGATATGAGTTAAAGCAGTAAAGCAGTGAAACAAAAGCATACTAATCCCATTGTTGCTAGGTAACACCTCTGTTGATTTACTGATTTACTATTTTAAGGTCTGTAAAATATATGTTTTTAATAAAAAATGTTTAAGTATGAAGCAAAAAATGAATGACCTATAGTATTATTGAGAAATTTTTGAATAGTTTACATTGGGTATCACAACTATGAAATATGTGTTAAATAATAATAATAGGTCTGTAATGAGTTACAGTTTTGTTCGCGAAAATGTTTTTAATAAAAATGTTAATAGGAAAAGAAAATGAATGACTCATAGTATATATATTTTTCATTCGCTCGGGAATATTGCGCCTGCGGGCGCACGCGGCGGGCGGGAACGCGGAAATATTGCGCCTGCGGGCGCACGCGTCGGGCGGGTACGCGGAAATGTTGCGCCTGCGGGCGCACGCGGCGGGCGGGAACGCGGCGGGTCGCACCTGCGGGTCGCACCTGCGGGTGCGGGGTTGGTTGTCTTTGCGCGGAGGGCGCATGCTGCGCACTGGTGGTCCGCTTATGACCTAGGGCAGTGGTCGGCAAACCGTGGCTCGCGAGCCACATGCGGCTCTTTGGCCCCTTGAGTGTGGCTCTTCCACAAAATTCCATGACTGGCTTACTTATTTTTACTTTTACATTCTTATTTGATGTTTGTGTCTTTATCTTTAGGCTAGTGCTCTGAAGCGACTTAATGAGAAAACATTTCCAGAAAGATTAAATGTACGCGTATCGTCAAATCGTATCTTTGAATCATGATCTACAATGCATTACTTCAGAGCGCGTGGCCCAGCAGGAAAGACTAGAATTGTAGTTAAAATCCAACCCCCTGCTGTTGGCAATTCCACCTGCCTCTGTCCGAAGCGCTTTGCCTCTCCTCCAAGGTTCCCCCACCAGTCGTTCGGTTGGGGAGGCGTGCGTGCGTGCTTCGTGCAACAGCAGTCTCATTGTGCAGTGGTTAGTGCTAGTCGCGTCCGCAAATCGCGCGCGTGTGACAAAAGTACCTACTCGAAGCATAAAGTTCTGTATTTTTCCAACCAGCTGTAAATCCTATAGGTATTTTTGTCACCAATTTAAGAATTGTAATTATTTTGTGTTGGTGAGTTTATTATTATTGTCGTTTTGTAAGGAAGATAATTTAGTTATTATTCATTGGGGTTAAAAATATATATAATAGAAATTTGTAAATAGAATAAGTAATGCTATTCTATCTACGACAATTATAAATTGAAACATTTTTCTAGGTACCCTGTTTGACATGACTACAAAGAGGAAGCAAAGAAAAACGGAAGACGAAAATCAGGAATAACTTAAATGGCTTCCAAACTTTCTCGTTTATTCAAAACTTAAATGGCCTTCCGACCTGTCTTATTTGTAAGGAAAACTTGGCGCATAGCAAGAAATCAAATTTGGAGAGACACTTTACAGCTAAACACTTGTCATTTAGTACTAAATATCCTGTCGGTGATGAAAGGAAAAAAGCAGTTGAGAAACTTCAGAAGAGTCAAGAAAAATCAAGTTATGTATTTAATTACTATATGCAATCTTCCAATAATGTTAATATTGCAAGTTTTGTGGTTAGTCAAGAGATTGCTAAGAGAGGAAAACCATATACAGACGGTGAAAACATAAAAGTTGTTTTATAAATGCATCCGAAGAGCTATTTCGTGATTTTAAGAACGAAGCAGATATTCTAAAAAAAAAAATTAAAAGTTACCATTGTCTGCTAAAGCAGTGAAAGATAGAACGCTCAAAATGTCTTCGAATATAACCAACCAGCAAGTCGAAGATCTTAAATTGGTTTCAGCTTTATCAATAGCAGTTGACCAGTCTTGTGGCATAAATGATACAGCGCAAGTTTCACTTTTTGTACGATTTATTTCATCTACAGGTCCTAAAGAAGAACTTTTAATATTATTGCCACTCAAAGGTCAAACACGTGGAGAGGATATAGCAAATTCTGTAGTGGAGTGCATTGAAAAACATTATATTCCACTCGATAAAATTGGCTCAATTTCAACAGATAGGGCGAAAAGTATGACCAGCGTAAGAAACGGGTTTGTTGCTATTTTGAAAGAAAAAATTAATCACGAGATACTTACTTACCATTGCATCAATGGTAATTACCATTTGATATTCATCAAGAAGCGCTTTGTACGCAGACATTTCCAGAAGAAATTTGCAAAGTTATAGAAATGGTGATTAAGATTATCAACTCCATTATAACTTAAGCTCTTAATCATTGCCAATTTAAAGAATTTTTAGTTGAAATGGAGATTGAGTAAGCAGATCTTCTGCTGCATAACAAGGTACGTTGGTTATCAAGAGGAAACGTTTTGAAACGTTTCGCTTTCTTATTAACAGAAATTAAAGCATTTCTTCTTGAGAATGGTGTTCACTATCCGGTACTAACAATCGATCAGTGGATCCAAAAATTTTATTACATGGTAGACGTTACGTCTCATCTAAATCAGCATAATCGTAAACTACAGGGGAAAGGAAACACAATTTTTTCGATGTTAGAAGAAGTTATTTCATTCGAAAACAAATTATCTCTTTTTTGCTCAAGAATTTGAAAGAGAAACTTTGATTCACTTTCCAAGCCTGTTGAAACATCGCCAAGAAAATAATTCCGATATTGACATTTGCTATTTCAAAACAACACTTTTAAATATAAGGGAAGCTTTCCTCAACAGGTTTCAGGAATTCAGAAACAGCAAAGCGACTTTATCCTTTGTTAAAAAAAAAATCTTAATGCTAATGTAACAGAACTAAATTTTTCTCCTTTTAATATTGACATTGGCAACTTTGGAATGCAATTGCTGGATTTAAAAAAACAAAGAATTGTAGAGCTCGAAATTTGAACGTCTTTGTGCTGATATAGAAATATTGGAGAAAAACAAATGTGAACTTAGTTCACAGTACAAGTGGTCTGCTTTGAAAGACCTGGAGAAGGAAGATAAGTTGATTTTTAACACCTGGAATAGTATTCCTGACTCATATCATCAGCTGAAAAACTAGCGTTTGCTGTTCTTTCCTTATTCGGGTCTACATATTCATGCGAACAATCATTTTCAAGCATGAACCGTATCAAGAGTAAGTTGAGAAGTCGTCTTATTGATGAAAACCTGAAATCGTGCCTAAAATTAAAAACAACATGCAAACCTGACTTACCCAAACTTTCCAAGGAGATGCAAGGCCATTGTTCACATTAGTGTTTGTCAGTCAATGTCATGATTTAATTTTATGGATACCTTACAATTTAATTTTATCAATAAATAATATCGTTATTAAGTATGATATCTAGTTTTATTCAACGCACCTAAGAATTAAAGCTTTAAGTAAAGTTTATTAAGTTAATTTTAGAGAGCGTTGTGGAGTGAAAGAAGATGTTGTGTCGAGGATTGAGAAAGGCATGTTGAGATGGTTGGTTTGGACATACAGAGAGGATGAACGAAAGGAGACAAGCAAGATAAGTACACAAGACGAGTGTGGATGAGAGAGTTGGAAGGGGTCGACCTCAGAGAATGTACCTCAATTAGATTGTGAACGTTTTTAGAAAAGGCCAGTTTAGGAGTACCTTAATTAAGTTAATAACAGCGTACCTACCTATATAGTTTAAGTTTAAAAAATTTGGCTCTCAAAAGAAATTTCAATCATTGTACTGTTGATATTTGGCTCTGTTGACTAATGAGTTTGCCGACCACTGACCTAGGGGAAGACATCAATATTAGCTCTGTTCTAGGCTCAGGGGTTGGGAACCATCAAAGATGAACAATCAATAAATCTGGGTCATCAAAGCTAAACCATCAAAGATGAACCGACAAAGCTGAGGTATCAAAGATGAATCATCAATATAGGTGGTATCAAAGATGACGTCATCAAAGATGAACCATCAAAGCTGAGGTATCAAAGTTGAGGCATCAAAGATGAGAAATCAAAATATCGAGTGGGTGAGTGTAAGTGTAAGTGTATCTGTGTGTGAGTGTAAGTGTATATGGGCTAGTGTAAGTGTCTATGGTGAGTGTAAGTGCGTATAAGTGTCTTAGTGTGTATGTATGTAAGTGAAAGTGTAAGTGTCTATAAGTGTCTATGGCTGGGTGTAGTTGTGTGTATAAGTGTCATAGTGTTTGTGTGTGTGTGTGTGCAAGTAATATATATATATATATATATATATATATATATATATATATATATATATATATATATATATATATATATATATATATATATATATATATATATATAGGCTATAAGTGCTAGAAAAAGACTAACTCATAGTAGGAAGCATCCTAGCAACTTGTAATATACACCAATCGATTCCTCATACCTTATAACCTAGGGGTAGACACCCATATTAGGGCTATTCTAGGCTCAGGGGAGGCTAGAAAAGGCTTGAAAAAAGTGGCACTCAGTTGGCACTATGTGGCACTCACTTGGCACTCATTGGCACTCATTGGCACTCAATTGGCACTCATTGGAACTCATTGGCACTCACCTGGCACTCATCTAATACTCATAGAACACTAATAGAACATCCCTAGATACTCCTTACGGTGATTGGGAACCATCAAAATGTACTGAACCATCAAAAATGTACTGAACCATCAATAATGCTGAGTCATCAATATAGGCACCATCAAAGATGACACCATCAAAGATGAACCGCCAAAGATGACGTCATCAAAGTTGAGTAGGTGTGTATAAGTGTCTATGGTGAGTGTAAGTGTCTATGGGTAAGTGTAAGTGACTATGGGTGAGTGTAAGTGTCTATGGAGTGTAAGTGTGTATAGGTGTCATAGTGAATGTGTGTATAAGTGTCATAGTGAATGTGTGTATAAGTGTCATAGTGTATGTGAGTGTGTGTATAAGTGTCTATGGTGAGTGTAAGTGTCTATGGGTGAGTGTAAGTGTCTATAGGTGTAAGTGCGTATAAGTGTCATAGTGAATGTGTGTATAAGTGTCATAGTGTATGTGTGTATAAGTGACATAGTGTGTATAAGTGTCATAGTGTAAGTGTCTATGGGTGTGTGTGTAGGTGTAGGGGTGAGTGTAAGTGTCTATGGGTGGGTGTATGTGTATAAGTAGCCTAGCGGTTGTGCGTGTGTGTGTGTTATAAGTAGCCTAGCATGTGTGTGTGTGTGTGTGTGTGTGTGTGTGTGTGTGTGTGTGTGTGTGTGCGACCGCGGATGGAAATAAGTTAGGACAGATCCATACAGGTCAGATACCTACATGACCTCATGTTAGCACAGATACCTACCAAAGGCAAGGTGACAGGTACCTGACGAGCTCAAGATAATCTCTACTAAGACCTCCACTGATCTTTAAGAATGGTCAATTTCAACCCGAGCTCAAGATAATCCCTACTAAGCCCTCACTCACCTTTAAGAATGGTCAATTTCAGCCCTTGATACGCTATCAAGGACGAAATATCAAGGCCAAAACCGAAATATCAAGGCCAAAACATCAAAAACGGGCTAAGCCCCTAAAGGGGGGCCAAAATAGGGAGGTGGATGTAATGACGGATGCTTCTCGCATCCGCCTGGCGCTTCCCTTCTCTTCGAAAGGGCGTCAAGGTCAAGGCCTAAAAAGGTCAAGGTCAAAAAGGTAGGTAAAAATTCGGGCCCAAAAAGGTCAAGGGCAGGTGAAAATTTGGGCTAAAAAAATTCGGGTTGCCCAAATTTTAGGGTGGGGTAAAAGAGGCCTAGGGGTAAAAAGGTCAGGTGGGGTAAAAGAGGCTTAGTCCAATATCGACTTCCTACTACTGAGGGGTAGAGGGAGTGATCGGGCTTTTGGTATTGGAGGAAGGAACCCTACAGGGGAGGGGGTTATAGATTTTTGTGTACAGAATGATATGAGCGTGATGAACACTTTTTACAACCATAGAGATAGCCACAAATGGACGTGGTACAGATGGAATGGAGAGGGTAGAGGATACGAGGAGAAATCAATGATTGACTTAATGCTAACAAATAATAAAAGACTGTTTAAAGACGTGAAGAGCATACCGTCGATCTCGGGAGACTCGGATCACCGTTTGGTTGTAGGAAAGATGAGAATAGATGGTGTTAAACCATATAAATGTAAGGTTAGGAAGAGATTCATGGTGGAAAAGTTGCGAGAGCTGGAATGTAGAGAAAAATTTAAGAGGGAAATGGAGGGTAAAAGGAGGAATGTGGTGATGGATGAGGAGGTGGACGAGAGTTGGAGAGCATTGAGGGACGCTCTGTGGGAGGTGTCTGAGGATGTTGTGAAAGTGAAAACAATTCATGGAAGAAAAAAGAAACAAACTCCTTGGTGGACTGAACAAGCTCAGACGGCGGTAAAGAGAAAAATGAAATGTTTTAAAAGGTGGATAAAGACGAGAGGAGTGGAGGAGAGGGAGGAATATGTGGAAGCGAGAAGAGAAGCTGAACAGATAAAAAGAAGAGAAAAGGAGAGCACATGGGAAAGGATTGGAGGAGAATTGGAGGAAGACCTTCAGGGGACGAGAAAGCTAATCTACAACATTGCAAAAAACTATAGAAAGGGCTCTGCCCCGCCATCCTATGCAATAAAAAATGAAGATGGAACATTATTAACAAGCCCGTCAGATATTAGCGAAAGGTGGAAGGAATATTTCGAACAGCTGCTGAATATCCCGAATAACATAATAGAAGAAGAGGAACAATGGGAAGAACGACATGTGGCGTTGGAAGAGCGGGGGGATTGGCAGATTGTACCTGAGGAGGTGGAACAAGCGATGAGAAAGATGAAAAACGGTAAGGCAGCAGGCGAGGATATGCTGCCTGTGGAGATATTGAGAGGAGCTGGTGAAGGGGGTGTTTTGTGGATGACGGAAGTAATGAACAAGTGCTGGAACGAAGGGAAAACACCGGAGGATTGGAATAAATCGGTATTGTGTCCTATATATAAGAAAGGCGATAAAACCGACTGTAAAAATTACAGGGGAATTGCTTTGATGCCACATATTGCAAAGGTGTACGAGAGAAGATTGAGGGACACAGTCGAACATAAACTGGATGAATGGCAGCATGGTTTTCGACCGGGAAGATCAACAATTGATTTGGTTTTTGCACTGAAGATGATGTGTGAAAAGACTTATGAATTTAACCGGAAAGCATATTTGGCCTTTATCGATTTAGAAAAGGCGTTCGACCGTGTTCCGAGGGAGATATTGTGGAGGATCCTGGGGAAAAGGGAGTATGAGGTGCCTACTAAACTGATAAGAGCTATAAAAAGCACGTATGTGGACAGCTGTTGCAAGAGGAAAAACACAGATGGATGATAGTAGTTGGTTTGGAATAACAACAGGTGTAAAACAAGGAAGTGTACTTTCCCCAATATTGTTCATAACGTTTATGGACTATTGTGGCAAGGTGGTACAGGAAAGGGTGGGTGGAGAGATCTTTGGATACGCGGATGATCTGGCGTTGATCTCGGAGTCAAGGGAGGCTCTGCAGAGGTTTATAGTGGCATGGGACGAGGTTCTATTTGAGAAGGGAATGAAAATCAATAGGGGAAGACGGAGGTTATGATGGTGAGTAGGGAGCAGGAGGAGTTGAATATAGAATTGGAGGGGGAAGTACTGAAACAGACGGATCAGTTTGAATATTTAGGAGTTTATAGTGGAGTAAGAAATTATATGTTTCTCAGGAGTTGAACCATAGAATTGGAAAGTTTAATGGGACACTTGCGTCGTTGTACCCTTTGCTAAAGGACCGTAATATACTGAGGAAAGTCAAAATAATAATATATACCA
>JABUQX010128084.1:10000-24920 GCA_015478945.1 Trachelipus rathkii
AATTTTTCAGAATGAATCATATTTATTTAATTGCTTGCGTAAGTTTCTTTTTTTCTTTTTTTTTTTTGAAGGAGGTTTTTATTTTTTTGTCCAAGTAAAGGCTAGTGAAAAATATTTTAAATAAGTTGTTCAAAAATGAAATATTATTATTATTATTATTATTATTATTATTATTATTATTATTATTATTATTATTATTATTATTATTATTATTATTATTATTATTATTATTATTATTATTATTATTATTAGTATATTATTATTATTATTAAAATTTTTCTAAGTTAATTTGAAATACTTATATAATTTTAAAATTTTTGAAGTAGAATGCCGGAAGTAAATTTAAAATTGGATATTTAAAATAATTTAAACATATTTCATCGAAGAAAAAAGAAACTTAAAAAATTTGTTTGAAATTATTTTTGAGAGTTGGTTTTAAATCTTTTTGTATTGCAAGAAAATGTTAATTTTTTCCTTTGTCATACTCCGAGTTCTTTAACATTTCGTAGAGGGCCGTTCTGACACTTTAATCCCTCTCATCCCACTTCCACTTCCACTTCCACTTCCACCTCCTAGTTTTTAAGTATGCTTTTCAAGTTGGCACGCTTTTGCATTTTCTAGAAGTGCTCTAGACTAAATTACGTACTTTTGAGAAATGTGCAATCTTCTTCTCAGTTAAATGTCCATCCCCGCACTTGTATTGTTTTGATCACGGCTGCGGAGCCGGCAAAAAAAATTTCGGCTCCGGCTCCGGCTCCGGCTCCATCATTATAAAATTACCCGACTCTGGCTCCAGCTCCGGCTCCGGCTCCAGTATTTCAAAATTGCCCGGCTCCGACTCCGGCTCCGACCATTGTTGTAATTCCTTTTCCATTTACACTTATGAAATCATTAATTTTCTGTTACAAAATTTTTATGGTATGATGAAATTGAATGTTTGTTAATGACAACTCTATTGAATAGGGCTTTGCCCGTGAGCGGTGGTGATAACTGTAAAAAAAAAAAAACTTAGAATTAATTCTAAAACAGAAAATATTTTATAGGAAATAAGAAATAATTCACTTTTTTCCTAAATTTTAATATAATTCCTCTTTGAACGATGAACTTCCTGTACAGTTGCGTAATATAATTTTATTAAAAAGTTAAATTTTTTTTTTTTAATATTTTTTAAAAGAGGAAAAATTATATTTCAATTTCAACTTTTAAAGTTTATAATAATGTTTCTAACTATGTGGTGGGTTAAGATTAACTTATATAACATTCAAAAAGAGAGATTTTGTTCAAAATATATACAGGATGTAATGTTAATTACGTTATACCCAGTATAATATTCTCTGTGGCAACATAAAGACATATAATAAACATTTCACCAAAAACGCCTCGTTTCCAAGATACAAGGTGGTGAAACTTATGTGGGACATATCTGATATATTCCATTGCCCGTCCCGTGCCACATCTCAACCTTTAATAATAAGCACAAATATACCGTAGAGAGTTACTCTACCTAGTTAGTTTATATTAAATTCCATATCTCGTTTATTTATACATATACCAGTCCGTGTCGCGTCAAGTTCTTTGTTCAAGTGTTGCTCATATTTCAAATGAATTACACAAATAGTGAAATGTGCGATATGTATTTTGTTTACGGTCGTACGAACGGTAATTCATTAGCAGCCATGTGTCTCTATGAAGAAATGTACCCTAATCGTGTCATCCCGCATCATACTATGTTTGCACGTTTCCATCAACATCTTAGAGAAACAGAAAGTTTTAAAAAACTTACTAATGGAAACAGCATCGCACAGTATCAACTCCAGATGTCGAAAAACAGGTTCTCCAAGAACTTGAGGACAGTCCTAGCACTCAGGTCTCTTCTAACTGCCAGGCAAACTAGGGTAACGCCTGTACTAGCAGATGGGGCGTATCTGGCCCTGTGTAGCTAGAACGCGGCAGACAACGACAGCAAAAAAAAAAAAAAAAACTATATATATATATATAGTATATATAATATATATATAAAATATATATATATATATATATATATATATATATATATACAAGTATATATATATATATATATATATATATATATATATATATATATTTATATATATATATATATAACATATATGTGTAGCTGGGGATAAATTTTTACACATATTTATATATATGTATATATATATATATATATATATATGTTATATATATATATTTATATATATATATATATATATATATATATATATATATATATATAATTTATATATATAATATATATATATATATATATATATATATATATATATATATAACAATATATATATATATATATATATATATATATATATATATATATATATATATATATATATATATATATATATATATAATATAATATAATTTTTACATATCTTTAGGTATTTAATTTTGCCTAGGGAGGAATGAATGGTAAAGAGGGCTCGCCTCTCAACAAGTACCAAAAGATTCCCACAACACTCACATGTGCCTACCTCACAGCCAGAAAGTAATAAAACCAACTTCTGTATCTCTTTTTCTTATCCAACGAGTGTATATAAATTGAAAATTCAACAGATTTTCCTCCTGCAGAGTAGCTTGGTGTCGATGGATGCAAACAAAAATTGCAGACAATCCTCACCATTTAGCAGAAATATTGTTCACCGATGAGGCTAATTTCTTTCCATACTTCTAAAACTTCCATAGTCAATCACATAGTGTGGAGTTCATGAGAATCCACAAGAAGAAGAAAGCCGCCATTATAACACCAAATTTTATTGAATGTAAGGTCGGAATTGTTGGCACCTAGCTAGGTCCATTCTTTTTACCAGCGAGGCTTACTGGAGACGTTTATCGCCAATTCCTTGAACATGACTTGCCTACACTACTGGAAGACGTCCCATTACAATTAAGATTGAAAATGTATTTCATGCACGACGGCGTTCCAGCGTCACCAGTTAATAATGCACCGTATTTGAACACTGTATATCCAAGCCGTTGATAGGTTGAGGAGGTACAGAACCTTGGCCTTCAAAAGCGGTCTCCAGAACCCAACTGCATTGGATTTCTTTCGTGGCCAGTTGAAACATTTGGTTTATAGGAGCAACAGTTGAAAGTCCTGGGAAGAATTGGCGCTGTGCATAATCACATCTTGTGACACAATTCGGCACACACGGTATATTTGAATGTGTCCGCCAATCAATGCGTCGCAGAATAGAGGTCTGTATTGCCGCTGGGGGTGCTATTTTCAACATTTTTTATAACCTTAGTGCACCATTGCTTCGTACTATTTCTGTTGAATATTTAATGTATGTATTCCTATAATTAAATAAATTGAATGAATTTGTTAATTACCTTTCCAATTTACTGTTTATTGTAACAATGTTTAAATAGGTTTCATCACCTTGTACCTTGGAAACGAGCGTTTTCGGTGAAATGTTTATTGCCACATATTATCTTTTATGCAAAGAATATCATACTGAATTTTTTCGCAATATTAATGATACACCCTATATATATATATATATATATATATATATATATATATATATATATATATTTATATATAAAAAAGATCATATATATATATATATATATATATATATATATATATATATATATATATATATATATATATATAAAAAGATATATATATTTTTTTAATCTCTATGTATATATATATAAAAATATATATATATGCAGAGATATATATATATATATGTATATATATATTTATTAATATAAAATATCTTCTCGGAGTGATTCTTCACTACTAGATTAGATCCCATGCCCGTGACGGAATGGCAAGTGTGTTGAAACACTGACAGCGATGATTAAAGATGACTTAAACCCAAGCAAGAACTTGTCAATAGGAATAAGGACTGCCTATATCAGGTCAGATACCTCAGCCACGCATCTCCGCTCACACTCGGGTCAAAGACAACACAGGATCCATGTAAGGAGAACTATATAAGAGAAGTTATATAAAAGTGTTGAATGTTTCCTAATAGACCGCAGCTCAATATGTATTGATAAAATATCTCCTCGAGTGATTCTTCACTTACCAGGATTAGATCCCGTATCAATGCTTGGGTCTATTGCAGCATTATAACATCAATGCAAATAAATTCTCCGTACTAGAAGTTACCTCATGGGTCCGGGTGTTGCCTTGATCCGAGTGTGGAGTGAGACGCGTTATTGCGCACACTGACCCGATATAGGGAAGTCTTTGTTCCTATTGACAAAGTCTTTGTTTGGGCTTAAGTCGCGTAATCTTTTAAAGCTTATCGCCGTCGGGCGGTCAACACACTGCTATTCCGTCCAGAGGCTGCTGGGATCTAATCTTGGTGCTGAAGAATCACTGAGGAGATATTTTATCAATACATATTGAGCTGCAAATTCATTGCAGTATTTAACATTAATATATATATATATATATATATATATATTTAGCAGAAATATATATATATATATATATGTATATATATATATATATATATATATATATATATATATATATATATATCTATATATATATATTTTAAGCAACCGTTACATTGTTGCAATTAAAGTTTTTTTATATATTTGCAGCATGTGATTCCAAATTTTACGTACGCCTTTTCGGTCTTAGTATTTTAAGATTAAAATCTCACAGGAGATGGAAGAGAATTCCACAGAACAGATGTGGCAGGAAAGAAACAAAGCACCGCAAACGAACTGTAGCCTGAGCATTTCATATCAACACAAAATCCTCCCAGACACAGCACCCCAGATACGAGGGCGTCGTAAGGTGGTGGTACGCGAGTGGTAAGTTCCTCGAACACCTGCCGCTGCGGTACCTATAGAAAAGCAGATAAAGCACCAACATCGCGCCGCAAAGATATGGTCAAGTGAACTGGAAGGTACAGAACAGTTTAGCCTTTTGGCTTTGACTCGACCCTGTCCAAAAGCCGGGTGAAACCAGAGCCCCCAGATATGAGAATACACTCCGCTGCCGCGGCCGGATGAGACCCTTGTACAGCTGGAGTAACTGAGAAGAGAAAGTCGCAGTTCAAACAGAACTCCAGCTTTGAGGCCTCCCAGCAACCGTTGTGACGTGAGGTTTCCAAGACATTTTTTTTTGTTTATGTTAAGGCCAAGGATGTTTATATTGTCAACAGAGAGACGAGAGAACTGTCGAAAGAGATAGAAAGTTGAAGGTGTTTTAGAGAGTGTGGATTTCTAGAAGTTGAGTTTTTAAAGAACTAAATTTCACAAGCTTAGACGAATTCTGTAATCGAAATTCTATCCAGATCAGCGAGAATAGAATCGGGTGGAAAGATTAAGACGAGAGGCAATTCTAGAAGAAAAAAGAGGGAGCAGAGTTGAAAATGAGTTGAAGAATGAAGGTCGAATCATCGGCATATGAGTGGATAGAGTTAGATGCGCAGAGGGAAAGATCATTAATGAAAGTAGAAAAAGTGAGAGATAAGACAGAACCCTGAGGGAACACCACTATTAACAGAAAAAGAAAAAGAAGTCGCTCCGTCAACCACAGCCGATATTGAGCGACTTGAAAGAAAGCTAGACATAAGTAAGCAAAGAGAAGGAGGAACCCAAAGGAGGGGAGCTTGGAGAGCAGTGACGCATGCCACACCCGGTCAAATGCTTTGGATATGTCAAGCGCCACCACGCAAGTCTCCCTGTAGTTCCTGAGGGCGGAAAACCATAAATCGGTTAAATAGAAAGTCTATCACCAGTAGACCTCGAGTGCCGAAAGCCGACTGGGGATCGGAAAGAAGAGAATGAGATTCCAGATGGTCTAAAAAGAGAGAGTTAAGAAGGGTTTCAAGATATCTGATAGAAATGGCGGTGCGGAGAGCCATAGGGCGATAAAGAAGGATTAGGGAAGGCTCTTCTTTTTTCGAATAGGCTGGGATATGCGTGCTTCCAAACACAGGAAAAAGCAGTATTGAGACATAGAGAATAGAGTTGAACGAGGACAGGCGGCCACACCCTCAAAACTTCGGGAGGGATGCCATCCGGGCCACCCGCCTTCCTGCAGAACAAAGTTCATAGATAGATCTCTGGAGCCCATGCACCCGATCAATGTAATCACAGGCAAAGACATAGGACACCGGAGAGGAGAAGGAGGCGAGGAATGCCATGGAATCGTCCAGGGTTGAAATAGAGGAAAATAGGAGGCCGAAGAGATTGGCCTTTTCAGTTGGTGAATTAGCAACAGAACCATCTGTGATCGAATGTGAGGGATAGGCAGATTTACAGTTGTTAGAGATGTTTTTGGCAAAGAGCCAGAAAGATTTGTCAGTAGAGAACTTCATGAGGTTAGCGCACTTTCTCTGCTTGATGAAAGCCCGTTTGCTTCGTCGATTATATCCCAGCAAACGATTTCTAGTTGAATGAAAATTAGCGAGAGTGATAGGGAGAACAGAATTTTTCCACTCGATAGGCACTGTTTCTAGCCTGAATGGCCAGAGAACAGGCACGATTTGAACCATGGATTATGAGGAGAAGGGATATTTAGTCGAAGAAGGAATGAATCTGCTCATCCCATCAATGACAGCTCCCACCTTAGTTGCAGAAGCCGAAGCGTCATCAGAGTCAAAGCAATATTCCACGAGGTTAGCGTAGAAGGTGACACAAGGCCCCCAATCACCCCAGTGGATCAGCAAGCCAGAAAACGCGTAGGGCAGATGGAGCTGTTGGAGAGAAGGTATTAAAAATATAAGGTTCTGGTCAGATTTACCAATAGGAGCTGAAGGTAGTGTATTTATAGAAGTTTATCCAGTATGTTCACGCGCCCAGCGTGTCAACCTGAGTCATACCATCCCAAAACCAAAGCCTTGATTAGTTGCTCCAGATCGTTGAGAATGCTTAATGATTCGGCCTCCTCCCACCTAAATCAGTATGAAAGGGATCCCAACCATTCAGTGTTGTGTACATTGAAATCCCCTAAATGGAGGACCTCAGTATTTGGAAGAGAAGATATAACAGTTTCGTGAGAGGTAGTAAGATATTCAAAGAAAGGCAGGAAAATCTGTTCTGTTAGGGAAACAGTAGAGTAGCGGAAGCACAAGATTATTGTAGTAGGAAGGGAAGAAAGATTTTGAGCCACAGAGCATCGAAGAAGGATTCGAGACCACGAGACGTGTTACAGGAAAGGTTAATACACATAGGCACAATACCCACCCTTCAGACGGAAATTATGAAATAAGTTATAGTTAGATACGTTAAACGTGAAAGTTAGAGGGTGAATTTTAGCCATCTGAGTCTCGTGACAAGAGCAAAAGGTTAAGCTAGAGTTAGATAGTGGATATTCCAATAGAGGCAGTTAGATTTTAAGCCGTATTGGTAAAGTTAATAGAAAGCCCACGCCTATGCAAATATGCCATCTACACACACACACACACACACACACACACACACACACACACACACTCTACACCACAAAAATAAAAACAATAATAAAACAAAAGAAGAAATTGGGATAAAATTAAACAAACCAAATTCTACTTAAAAATTTAAGCACTAAAATCAATTAAATAAAAAATATACTACTATATACTGATAAAACCAAACTTAAACCTAAACAACTTTACTACACTTCCTAAAATTTATTAAAACCTACAACTAAAAGAAAAAAAGTAAAAAAATTTAAGTACTAAAATTAATTAAATAAAAAAATATATACTACTAAACACTGAAAAACTAAAACTTAAACCTAAACAACTTAACTACACTTCCTAAAATTTATTAAAACCTACAAAAGAAAAAAATGAAAAAAGATTAAAACTAAAACTTATCCTTTTAAAATTCCAAACTTAAACCTCGAAGAAACGAATAAATGATTAATTTCACTTCGGTAAAATTTAATAGAACTCTCAATTAAAACAAAACGAGATTTGAAAAAACACACACACTAAACACAGAACACAATAACAATAATAAATAATAACGCCAAATAAGATAAGGATAAACTTTCAAGAGCACTTTCAAGCACGTCCACACTCCACAAGATTAAAACACAAATATATATATATATAAAGGTTATATTGTAGAGAAAGAGTTTATATATATATATATATATATATATATATATATATATATATATATATATATATATATATATATATATATATATATATATATATATATATATATATATATATATATATATATATAATTCACTTTCTTCCAAAATTTTAAAATAATTTCTCTTTGAACTGCCTGAGCATATGTAATATAAATTTATTCAAAACAATTGTTTCTTAAAAATAAAACTTCTTCAATAAAATCCTCCTATAACGATGTCCTTAGATCCGATTTTATTATTTTTAAAGCAGAAAATAAGCTCTCAACATTCACTTGACTAGGAGGTAAAGCTGTATTGTGCAAGCCGCATCTTGCAAAATTTTAGGATAGCTAGGGATTGCCTCTTTAATTGTTAACTTTGATTTCCGGTTGATTTTCATTATTTCATCTAATAACTTATGGAATTCTACTTTGTATTTTTAGAGGATTTTTAGGTTGAAGGTGTTTTAAAGGTAGATTGCCTTTTTTTCAATCGCTTTTCTGCATGCTCCAATTGTGCTGGTCAAATGACCTCTTCATCTTCATCTGACAAGATACCACAAAGGAGGATTTCTGAAACTGCTGAACTATCTGACTTCTGTTTGATAGTGTTATTCAGCTTTTAAGTCCTAGTTCAAGTGCCAGCAGTATTCCTAGTTTCTAATATCAGATCCTTCGTCTTTATATTCTGGAACTGTGGATCAACAAAGATGGTCAAAAATATTGTGTTTCAGTTAACATTTTTTCCCCTTCTTTCCATGGATTTTTTTGTCATTTGCTATAAAATCCCTTCTCTATAAAATTTTTTTGTTGTAAAGTATGGGTGTTTTAATAATTCGTTGAGGGTTTTGATTTGTTTCCACTGACTATCGGAGAGAGAAAGTTCAAGAAAACCTGCAATCATCATATTAATATACACCTAGTCTTTTAGTTGCAGAAGCCTTTCGAGCATAGGACATGTACTCCCCCATCTTGTCTCTTAACCTAAGACTAAGATTGCCACATTTCTAGCTTGACGTTTTAGAACTTCCATTAATTTTGGGGTACGTGCTTCTTTTGCTATTTATCTCGCCTTGTTTATAAGATTTGCTGCATGATTATTGTGGAGACCATCATGCACTTCTCACTGTAAAGTGTCAACTCCACACCTCATGTGTGCAATGTTAACATTATCGAAACATGGTCTTTTCATATTTTATGAAATTCATTCTGAAAACAACTATTACTTCTTCGTCTTGACATTCAATAAAATCAGTATCACATTTACCAGCTTCCTGTTCCTCATCCTCATTGTCCTTATTTAATTTTTCAATTGTACTGATCATGTTTGATGCGTTATCCGAAACTAAGCTAAATACTTGCCTCTTAATATTTCAAAATCTTTTAAAACGTCAATAACAAGTTCTTGGACATATTCACTGAAATATTGCGATTTGGTTTCTCTTACAGCTAAAGTTTTAGTAATTTTGTTTTCATCCTCGTTCACATATCTAATATTAATAGCAAAGTAATTATTATTATTATAAATGCACGAAGCGTCCCATTAAGCAATTTTTTATGTTTATTTTTTTGCCTATCCGCTTCTTCTAGAACTATTTTGCGAATATTTTCCTGGTCCAAAGGGACTTTCAGTTTCGAAACCATGCCTCCCCACAGTGAATTAAATCCAGGTTTTGCAAAAAAAAGACTTAATAGGCTACTATTTTTAACAACTATTATAATCAATTATATTTTGAATTTTACACTTGACGTTGACAGAACAAATTTTTGGCAATTGAAAAAAGTATCCACTTTAGTCTGAGTTCTTGAAAATAAAGATTTACACTGAACAGCTTGTGCTTCAAATTTCATTTTAACAATTGCAGCAATGTCTGGATGAGTGCGTTCTAAATGTCGCATTAATTTAAAGGATCCAGTAAATGTATTGTGAACCCATGGGTAACTGGTGGTTCGGTAAACTCTTTCATGCATGATCGAACTAGCTGTTTCCCATCAACTGTGTTAACTATTTCATAATGTAAGTTCTTTCATCTTTAGAGAAAGTAAAATATTCATGTAAATGAGGTGTTTTCGATTTTGGTTTAGTTGACATGATTTTTCTAAGGATATTAAACTTGATTAAAGTTATCTATAGAAGTATAGACTCTTTATTATTGAATTATATATATACATAAGAAAATTTCTGAAAAAAAAGATATATATATATATTCAATTTATATTTTTCTTATTTTATATATATATATATATAAAAAAATAAAAAAAAAAATATATATATATATATATATATATATATATATATATATATATATATATATATATATATATATATATATATATATATATATATATATATATATATATATATATATATATGGATTGCTTAAAATACACAAAAACTCAGAAATTTTGACCACGACCTTTGAGCTCAGATTTTACTGACCTTGACCTTTTTGGTTGACCTTTTTAGACCTTGACCTTTTGGGCAACCCAAATTTTTGAGACCTAATTTTTTGGCAACCCCTAATTGCAGCTTGGCAGCCTAATTTTTGGCAACCTAATTTTCTGACAGCCTAATTTTTGCAGCCCTTCAGAAGGGGTTTATAAGCTGATTGCACCCGGCAACTCCATTCCATTCCATTCCATTCCATTCCATTCCATTCCATTCCATTCCATTCCATTCCATTCCATTCCATTCCATTCCATTCCATTCCATTCCATTCCATTCCATTCCATTCCATTCCATTCCATTCCATTCCATTCCATTCCATTCCATTCCATTCCATTCCTATTCCATTCCATTCCTTCCATTCCATTCCATTCCATTCCATTCCATTCCATTCCATTCCATTCCATTCCATTCCATTCCATTCCATTCCATTAGGTCGTTTTATTCCCCATTTTGCATGCAATTTTTCAAAATTTCAATTTTACAGTTGATCTTCCTTTGGTCTTCCATGGGACATTTTGAAACCAAATTTTCGGTCAACTAGCCTTTTGTATTCCAGGGGTGCAATTTTGGCGTGTAACTTTTTTTTGACCTTGTAGCTTTTTTTTGGTGAGTGGTTCCCCAATCACAGGCAGAGTATCATTGATGTTCCTGTTAGTGTTCTATGATTATTCTATGAGTATTAGATGGAGTGCCAGGTGAGTGCCAAAAGAGTGCGTGCCACGTGAGTGCCAAGTGAGTGCCAATGAATGCCAGAGTGAGTGCCACATAGTGCTGTGATTACATAGTGCAACTGGGTGCCCTTTTTCAAGCCTTTCTAGCCTCCCCTGAGCCTAGCCTTAATATGGGTGTCTACCCCTGGGTTATAAGGTATGAGGAATCGTTGGGTGTATATTACAAGCTGCTGGGATATTTCCTACTATGAGTTAGTCTTTTTTATACACCTGCTATATATATATATATATATATATATCTCTCTTCCATTCACTGCCACCACTATGACACCATGCCACTCCATAGACATACATTCATCCTCCTCCACTCCACCCACACCTGAATGCCACTTACCTCCACCTCTATATTTGATGCCTCAACTTTGGTCTCAACACGATGCCTCAACTTTGGTCACTATCGCGTGCCTCCATGTTGATGCCTCAACTGAAAAGTTCATCTTTGATGTCATCTTTGTGATCATCTTTGATACCATCCATTTGTTGATTCATCTTTGATACATTTTCTAACCTTTTCTATCCTACATCATAGAATGTTTTCCCTAGTTCATAAGCTGACCCACAGGACACTTGTAAACCCCCTCCCGGGGACCGGGCCCCGCCGGTGCGTCCCACTCGCGATCCGCCGCCGCGTTAACCCGGCCTGTATTTCCCGCAGCGTAACCACCGCCGCGTGCGCCTGTTTGCATATCTGTGACCGCCCGCCGCGCGTGCGCTCCACCAGGCCCTGTGTATATTCCCGCACGAATGAAAAATATATATATACTATAGGTCATTCATTATTATTTCATATAAACATTTTATTAAAAACATTTTCATGAACCTAAAACTGTAACTCATTACATCTTTTATATTTTACTAAATACTATATTTTATAAATTTTAAATTGTAAGAAAGAAAAAACCAGAGTGTCTGATATAAACATTTTATTTTACCTCAATTGTGCAATTTATTAAAAACATTAACATTACATACCCTTAAAACTTGATAAATCAATTAAATCAATAGAGGGTGTTACCCTATTTTAAAGGTTCATAAGCACTTGTTTGCTTTAACTCATGTTTATTTTTCACTCATATGTTTTTTTTCCATCCATCCATCCATCTGTGTCCTTCACTCATGTTCACTATTTCATATATTCTTATTCCATGTGTCAATGCATCTTCAGGTGTGACCCTGGGGGGTCATGCTCACTGTTTCTTCACTCATATTTCTACTTTAACTCTATGTTTACTATCATATGTTTTCTTTAACTCATATCTTCCATATATTTATTAACATTATGTTTTGTATTTTGTTTTATCAATTTTTATTTATTTTATTATTATTTTTATTTTTTATTATTTTTTATTCTTTTATTATTTATTTTTATTTTTATTATTATACCATTTACTTCAAACCTATTGTTATTATTTTACATACTACACACACACACACCCTCACTTACACATATAACGTATATTTATTAAAACATTTTATTTACAATTATATTACTCATTCAAATATAAAATTATTTCAAAGTTTCTTAAAACTTCTATAATAAATCAATCATTATCCTTGAACAATTATTTATTATTAACTATTTAATACTTTTTTGTTTTATAAATTTTATAACTATCAAATCAAATCAATACTTTTACTAAAATTTTAAATTTATTAAAACATGTTACATTACCTTAAAACCAATAAATCAGAGTGAGTAATAAGATGACCCCTAAGCACCCTGCAAGCTGCTGCCACGTTTGTTCTATTGACTTAAGTAGCCTTTTTTTTGTGTCCTAGGCTGATTCTGACTGTGCTCAGAGATCAAAGGTAATTCCAGTATAGACAAAATCATTGTTATTATTATTATTTTATAAATATATTTCAAGCTGTGAAGCATGCTGGATCGGTAAGATCCTTTTAGCAGGTAAAAAGGAAATGTTTTCCTTATTTGTGATTGGTCGGAGTAATCATTATCTCTATATGACCTCGTATGTGAGTTGGTCGAGGGGTATTTTTTTTATAGTCTTTTTGAAAATTAACTTTGTTCTTTAAACTTGTATTTGAGCAGGTGTGTTTTTTATTATCTTTTAGACCCAACTCATTTAAAATCATAGTCATTTTGGCTGTTAAGCGGTGCACAAGTTATCTGATTTGTATTAAAAGTGTTTTATTTTACTAAGTGTATATCATATTTATAATAAATACTTACATTGAGAATATTATTAATTTCACTAGAATAGATAATAATTAATTCACTAGATTTATAGTAGATCACGTGAAGCAAAACGCAAGAGCGCCCGCAAGCGCGACCCGGTGTGGAACCGACGCATGAACCCGCCGGCGTAATATTACTACGCGGTCGCGAAAATATTTTCTTTATGATATGCCGTTGTGCGCCGTTGTAAACTTTCATTACATCATTTTGTATTTTCAAATATACCGTTTCCTATATTATGAATCGTTCATTTTTATTTCCTTCTTGAACATTTTTAATTTTATTTATAAATACCATTTCACTGGGCAAGTTCTTAGAAAACATTTTAGTTTAAGAAAAAAAGAACATTTGTTTATTAAAACATTTGTTTTATTTGCTAAAGTTATAATTCCTTGAGGAAATAGAACAACTACTCAACTGTGACGTGAGCCGTGTTCCTCTTTTATTGGTATGCCTTTAAGATCATGACTTTGGAATGTAAAACAAGTTTCATAACCTTAAAGTTACACCTATATACGACATAAGATTTAATGTATAGAAGTTATCCCATTCCCTCCTTTTTCAAGGTATGTCTCGGTTTAAATCTTCTCATGTATAAGTTATGAAAAAAGATGTTTATTCCCAAAATATTATTACATAATTACTATATTAATTAATTAAATACACAATGCGTGTACATGCATAATAAACTTCCCTCATTGTACAAGCCGTAATTTCTCTTTATGGTTCCAGTATTGGTATCATATCATTATACTTCAAATTATGTCGAAGTATGTAAGTTCATACCTCTTCAATATCGATGTTGTAGGCATTCGGCAACCATCGAGAATATCTCCTTGGTTTTAGCAATAAACTGATATACCAGGGCTTTAAATAAACTAATGCGTTTGAACACATTTTTATAAGGTTCGTAAATATAACTTGATGCAGTACACAAACTAATATTATACATACTGAATGGGACGGTGTCCAAAGATATCAACCTCTAGGATGTATGCCTACCACTTTGAAATGCAACGCTCCATATTTTCGCGACCGCGTGGTAATATTACGCCGGCGGGTTCATGCGTCGGTTCCGCACCGGGTCGCGCAGGCGCTCTTGCGTTTTGCTTCACGTGATATACTATAAATCTAGTGAATTAATTATTATCTATTCTAGTGAAATAATTATTCCTCAATGTAAGTATTTATTATAAATATGATATACACTTAGTAAAATAAAACACTTTTAATACAAATCAGATAACTTGTGCACCGCTTAACAGCTAAAATGACTATGATTTTAAAATGAGTTTGGGTCTAAAAGATAATAAAACACACCTGCTCAAATACAAGTTTAAAGAACAAAGTTAATTTCAAAGACGATAAAATAATTCTCGACCAATCACATACGAGGTCATATAGAGATAAAGGATTACTCCGACCAATGATCACAATGAAATATTTCCTTCTTGCACC